>QKMV01003221.1:0-11789 GCA_003287335.1 Lednia tumana
ATTTTATTATTTTTATCTTTGTTAGTTAATTTTTTGAATTTATGCAAATTTGGAAGACTAAAGAATGGTTTCCTGATATTGTCGAAAAAGTGGAGATACACAGTTTATGCTGTACGCCGCCGATTTATATAAAGAGCGAAATGAACTAGTAGAAAAAGCGTTCCTTAAAGAAGAAGAAAACGCAACGGACCGCTTGCATTGTACCGCACCTGCTGCTTGTAGATGGCGTACGTCTCCTTCTCGTTGTTGAGCGCCGAGCGGAAGTCTCCCATACAGCTCTGCGTCCGCGCCACCAGGTGGAAGCTGACGGCCACCTTAAAAAAACAAACATTGAATGCTTCCTTAATAGGCACTCTTTTTGTAGCATGGATGAATGTTTATGCAGACTACAAGGTAATGCTAATGAAAACCACATGCCAGCCTAATGTGGTGAAACAAACATTTGCCCTGTACTTAAGTTAAAAAAGGTACAAAATGCTGTTGGATGGATAAGGAATCCGTTTTTATCATCTTTGACAAGTTTCTATGCGCTAAATGAAACTTGTCAGACGCATAGGAACATCATTGCCCTGGCCTGGCGAGGGGGGCGTGTGTTTGGTGGGGGGGGGGAGCTGTGGCATAAACTAATTGCAAACTTCCTATCATCTTTTTGGAAAGTGTATTTTACTGCTTCAGTAATTTTTGCATAAAATTTGCACAGAATTCTCCACAAATCAGGGACATATTTAAATTTACTGCAGGAAATTTGAGCTTTTCCAAGGAAATAATTATATATTAAAATCTTAAGACTCATGTCTCCTGCCTAATCTCAACACTAGTTTTCAACAAAACTGTTAGTAAATGGGTATAACTGCTGAAAACTCTAGTTCTCAGGTTCTCAGCAGTAAAAATAATGAGATATTTGCCGATATTCGTGTATTTTTTGTAGTCCTTCCCAGGATTGACAATGTTTCTGGTGGCACCCCTAAGCTGCACATTTGTTCAAGATTTCTAATTATTGTAAAATTTGCTTCATAGCACAAAAGTTACGGGGCGCAATAGCCCCTGCTGTTCCTAATCCTCCGAAGCTTGTACCTACGATCGTAATACAATGAAATTAAAAATATAATGAATTGTTGACTTGTAAAATAGCTCTTCCAGAGTCAAAAGGCTTGACTACGAAATTCTAGCCCCAAAAGCACCCCAATTTTTATCGTCCACAAATGGCAACAAGTAGCAATGTTTCAAAACGCTCCTTGAATTTACCTTGAGCGATTTGTTGCCGTAGTATCGGATGTTGAGCGCCAGCGCCTTCTCAAGGAAGCGCAGAGAAAGTTCGTACTCCCCAACCGCATGTAGGATGAGGCTGATGTTGCTGTCGAGCAGTGCAATCTCCGGGTGGTTCTCTCCGCACACGAGCAGCGCTAAGTAGCGCGCTCGGTACAGCAGCTTCAGCGCCGTGCTCACTTGGCTGTTGGCAAAGCAGTACAGCGCCAGGTGGGTCTGAAAACGAGAGACCAAACATCACAGTTAAGACTTTCACTACAGATCAGTCTTTACTTTTTAACAATCATCACTACAGATCAGTCTTCACTTTTTATTCTTGCTTGCTCACCTGACCGCCAGTGGTTTTCTGATTGGCTGAAAACTCAGTGGCCCTCCTACTTGTGCAAAGCCACTGTTTTTTTGTTTCTTTGGCAGACGTGTGCAGGCAGCAAATTTGGACCTTTCCACGTTTACTAAATTACCCATTTTATCCCATCCCATATTGTGTTTGCTTTAAGCAGTCTACCTCAATCAACTAACAGGCAACTTGGCTATTTCTCTTCGAGTCCAACTCACGTATTCGGTGATGGTGTACGGATGGTCGATGCCGTTGACCCTCTCGGACATGAGCACAGCCTTCTGCTGGAAGGCCAACGCCTCCGCATGTTCGCCCATGATGTAGTTAAGTCGAGCCAACATCCGCAGGCACTGAGCGATCTCTGGGTGCATAGCCCCGTACACATTGTTGAGTAAGTTAAGGGCTTCGCTAATCAGCTCGTAGCCGTCCTTTAAGTAGCCCTGCTGAATCTTGGTTTGGCCTGTCGTGTAGAAATTGTACGCGTCACTTGCCTGGAAAAGGGAAAGGAAAAAATTTGTCATTGGCTCGAGAGAAAATAAACGTTAGCCTTGTAGGCTACAAACTAGAAAGTGCTTTTAAATCATTTCAGCCAAGTATTTTAGAGTCTGTCCATAGCCAGTTTCAAGAATTAACAGCCAACTTTTGGCCATTCAAAAAAAGAAAACACAATGGAAATTAAAATAATAAGAATAATAATTAATAGAATCAGACTCGGAATTATCAAATTCAACTGTGATGCCACTCGTGCCAATATGAGTAAACAAGGTAACGTACTTTTGCGATACATTATCACCATCAGCTCCTAGTGAGCGATTTACTGCTTTTCTGTCACCTTCGTTTGTTAGTTATTGGACATTTTTATTCGTGAGTTGTATTGAAAAGCGTCCCTGATATGACTTGCGTACCCGTGGATTGATATGCTTGACTATTGGGAAGATGTTGATAATATCTTCTTCGAAGAAGGTCAGTCTGTTCTTCGAGTCGCAAGAATATTCTCGGAGTAATATTTGTACACCAGTCTTAACACAAAACGATCGGAGTAACGAGATCTTCTGCAGCGTGAACTTCTCGCAAGCAGCTTCTAGCGAGTCCGAAGGCATATCCCAGTCGTAGTAGCCCTTCATCTCGGCTCTGAGCTGTGCCCACAGGGATTTCGGGGTCAGGTTGGCCCACTCAGTGCTGTCCGTGTTCATAAGGGCGTTCGCGCGGCCTTTACGCTTGTTACGCCGCTTTGCAGTCTTGCTTTGAAGCTGGAACAAAACCAAGCACCTTGTAAACGTGGTAACAAATATTTTTCACCGGATTAACAAGGGTAAAGTGGGAAGGGTATTCATTGTATATCTACATCTAGGACTAATTACTATTTTACTTTGACAAATCTTCGGTAGGGCACAGAATTTTTCCTGAGTCAAATTAAAAAAAAACACCATGACTCGTGACCTCTAGGGGTACTATATTTATGTTTTTAAAACCAATCATTTGACAAAGAAGCAAACATCACGTTTGAACATTTCAAATTATTCTGGACCTGCTCTGAAATTTCAACTCTAGATTTTGGGAAATACCATTGTGATGAACAAAAGCAGGCATGCCTTAAAACATTTCATAGCTGGCTGGCATTACATAATCAAACCGAGCATTAACACCAGAACGGAGCGTAAATGAAGCAACCAGTAGAAGGTAGGAACTAAACCCTCAACAAAGTACTGTTGAAGGCATAAGCCAATCAGCTATACTAACCCACTTTACCTCGTCTGTGGCCTGCAGGGGATGCGGCACTTGGCACGAAGATAATAAGCAGTTGAGGAAGTGGCTGACGGCAGCCGACAAGCTCATCAGCTCCGTGCTCTGAGTGTACGTGGTGAACACGTGCTTGGCTGTGCGCGTGATCAGCTCGGCGACGGCAATGTTGTACAAGTATTCCAGCTGCTTCACTTTGGAGAGCATGTCGGCGATCTTGCCCAGGTAGCGAACGTTGATGCCGCGATTGTGCATGGCTTCGGACAGCGTGATACCGTCCATCGGGGCTGCCGAGTGGTCCAGGCAGTCTCGAATCTGCAAAAAAAATCTCACTGAAAAGCCAGAACCAACCGTTTTTCTTGTACATGTCTTGCTACCAGAACCTAATGCTGTGCTTTAACCTTTTCCTTAGAAGTGCCACGAACCCGTATTCTGTACCTACGCATTCTGTATTTCATAAACTTCACTTCTTCTAAGAATGTTTACTGAACGGCAAGCTTGGCCAAAGAATGCGAGTTTTCGTGCCCACTAGAGCAAATGAGTGACCCTTCTAAGCTGACCTCCAAATTTTCAAATTGATAAGACGATTGATAAATCTGTACTCTTTTTTGTATTTACCTTGTGTTTTGACTGGTTTAATGAGAATTGCACTGCAAAGTTTCTAGCATTTTAGATATTTAAGCAATTGGCCCGTGTGGGATTTACATTGCAATGGGTTTTGCATCTATAATTGGCTGGAAATGCAAGATGAGAGAAATTATCCTGCAAATATTGCTGCAGTCTTCTCATGGAACTGACTTAAATTACCTGTAAAATTATGTTTTGTTGATGCTGCTCAAATATACGACACGACAAGAACGCACGTGAAGAAAATTACTGGTGTAAATGTCAAGATACAGGAGTGGGACAAAGACGAATAGTCGAAAGACAACATGAGAAGTAGCGCGGATCAAAGAGGATGTGGGGGAGAAAGAAAGATGGGAAAGATGGGAGCTGAAAGCTGAATGAGGTAAGTAGTTTGGAAGGTCTGGTGGTGAAATCGCCAAAGGTAAATGAAATTGAAGACGGAAATGCTGAGAGGGAATTTTAAGTCTGGTAAGCCAGTTTGTTGTCAATCTAAGCCCCTAGAAATTGGTGGAAAAATGGTACAACCAGGGTCCCGCCTCCTGTTTCAGTGCCGTAGTAAAAATTGAAAATAATTGAGGCTGGTCCTACTCTGGTCCTGGACAGATCTTTGGGGAAAATATTCAGATCATAGTCATCTAACCTTAGTTGATCCCACAGTCACGTCCTAAATAGATCTAAAATCTGGGCTGGGCTGAGCTGAATCACTTGTTCACAAAGCCGTATAAAATTAGAGTCTTCTGTCGGTGCTGTGAGTCACTTACGAATGTCGGTATCTGTGTAGTCAGCAGGAACTCGGCGGCATCCTTGACTAGCTGGCGTTCCTTCTTTAGTCTAGTTCCGCTACTATCGTCCACATGAAGCACGCTTGGAGAGTAAACATCGGGGTTGAACCTGACGTCAAATTCAGTCTCCTTCAAAGAGCCGACCGCTGCGGCCGCCTTACGCACAATCTCCTTTGTGCTCTCTTCCACTAAAATAACAAAAAGAAAACTTGTGAAAATTATCTCTGCAACGAAATGGGTTTAGAGCAATTCAATAATCATGAAGGATGCCGATGAAAGTGAACTAACTGCCATTTAGCAACTGTGCTTTAACATTTCATCAAAAGCCTTATTCAATGTATACACATGGCTGCATGTATTGCCTGGGGCTTCTACTCATCCCTCTAATTTGAAAAGTGCTTTTAGCAAAACGTTGCTTTTATTGCATCTTTCCTCTCGATTAGCATACTCCAAGCTTTTTCGACATAGTACAATCAGTATCAAAATATTTTGGAGACTACTTACAATCATTTTTCTCTCCATTGGCAAATGAATCAGTTATGCTTTCCACAATCTTCTTAGCTTCGTCAGCCTCCATCTCTTTCTCAGGCACTTCAGTTTCCGCTTCCTTCTTCACCTCTTCACCTTCAACCTTCTTCTCTTCCGCTTTCTCGACCGTAACAGCCTCCTCCTTGTGCTCCTTATCAGTGATCTGCAGCTGTTCCTTTTCTGATGCCGCACTGGCAGCAGCTCGGTCCTTCTGCTTCTTTACTCCGAGTTGTTGAAGATGAAAGGCTGCATACTTGATGAACATCATGTAGCGCGACTCGACAAACGAGTCGATCAGTTCTTGGCGGAGACAGCATAGCTTATGCTTGTGCTCCACAGGGAAGCCCAGTGCTTGGATCTCCTTGCTCAGTTCTTCGCCGTCCACTGCAAGCGAACAGGTTTGTTTGAGCACTGCCACTTTGGGACCGTAAACTTGCTACCCCCAGTCAAGGATCAAGATGTTGTTTTCTTTTTGGAGGTTCAATTTATCAGAATTTCAATTAATGATAGGTATTTGGAAACAATCATTAGAAGACTCTAAAAGATGTGATGCTATTTATCTCATTTTTTCTGCATCTGCATCAAATAGTGATTGAATCACAGTGGTGATTACCGGGAAAATGATGGGATAATTAATTTTGGTAGACCCGGGAGGCTTGCAGGGCCGTTGATGCTCGATGACATGTTGTTTTACAGGGACAAGCTCTGTTGTAAGATAATTTTGGCCCTACAAAGGGCCTTACAATGTATCTAGACGTTATATAATTCGTTGTTTAAATTGACTGTTCATTGAGCACTACAAAATTGTATGAACAGTCAACTTAAATTAATTGGTTCTAGTACCTACTGATGAAGGTGTCTAGAAATTTTTTGGTATTATAAAAAGTTCTATTCCGTAGATGAATTACTAGATGAGCAAGGGAAAAATTTCCACTCGTTTTACCTACTATGGATTTAATTTTTGTTCTTACGTTTCAAAAAGTTGACATCGGGCGGGAAAGTTCGCAGGAGGTCCAAGATGTAATGTCGGCCATCGTTTCCGATGATTCCTTTACACTCGACTGATGAGCACAGCTCCACCTCTTCTTGCTTGTCGTTGAACACTTTGTGCGGCACGATCTTAAGCTGTTGACCAGCTTTGTTCAGCTGCAAAACAGTTAAATAAAATTAACATAACGTTGAGAGCTGTTTATTTATTGTTTTCGGCTGCAGCTTCCATGAATATTTCACTGTGGTATTGGCCAACCACACAATCAGCATCAAGAGGCCTGTAATTTTTTTGTGCTGCAGACAGCATAGCAGTGAAACTTGGAAGTACTAGTTTAGATGCCATTTTCAATGAAATACCAGTTTAGCTATGCTGCCTAAATTAGCAGCTCTTTTTATTCTTGGTAAAAAATGCTGTACAACTTCCTACATATAGGGGGTTCTCTTCAAACCTGAACAGCCTTGCCTGTACTTTATTTGAATTTGAATGGGTTTTTGTGATATTTTTAGAGTTAATGGAACTTTGTCACACTCTTCAGCCCAAAGTTCCCCATACTATTTGGTGAAATTTTCCAAGGCTGTTCAATATGTTTCAACAAAGATTGTATCCAATTTTGAGCACGATCTGAAATGTTTGTCACTTTAAATTCAATATTTTTTAGGCATTTTAATCATGTTTTCCCATTTCTTCCCTACATCAGTAGAATCCGTGTTTCATACCAACCAGTCACATTGTTGAAGAAAAAAGAACTGGGTGACTGAAAAAATAGCCACTTGTCATTTTCCGAGTCAGAAATTGTTTTTTTGTGTTTATTTGATAAAGTGTTGTAATAAATACTACACTCATCCAGCAATGCATTTATATAAATCGTTACGGCGAAGCCCGAGTGATAATAAAAAATAAGTATTGCAAGGCATGGAAATGCATGCAATAATATGCAAATGATTTTACGATACTCAAAGCTATTTTGCACATAACAGTCTTGTTTCCATAAGGTTTCCAAGGCCGAAGCAGCCACATTTGTAGCTTGCTAGCAAAAGAGCACTGCTGAAAACATGCTAAACATAACTTTGGTTCCAAATCAGAGCTGGTTTTTTAATCTACCATCAATGTGTTCAATACTGGTACTTGGATAATTTATCACAAAAAATACAAGAAATATCGCAGTTATAACGCAGTTAGCCATGTTGTGTACCTACAACTCTACCAACTCAGCAAGTTCTTTTTTCAATAGGTACCACAAATCCTAAAGTGGCAAATTTATGAAAAGTTTAGTGTGCAACCTTAAAAAATGCGTTGTTCACGTGAAATAAATCGGCCTGGTATATCGTGTGTAAAATGTGACTCACCAGCTCGAGATACTTGGGATGGGAGATGACGGTTTTGCCGAAGTCGATGGAGCCGTAGACGACGGACTGCTCCTGCTCCCTCTCCAGGATGCCGGGAATGATGGACTGGGCCGTGACGCGATATCCCCGGTAGTCGATCACCACCGTGCCGAGAGTGTACAAGCCTTGCAGGTCCACTGCGCTGTATACACGCACGCCTTGCAAGTCGTTACGCTGGAAACAAAGGTCAACTGCTATTACTTTTATTATTTTGACGACGCATTGCATGGACAACTGGCTCTGTGGCACTGGTCTATTAGCGTCGGTGAATGACAGGGTGACAATGACAGTGGCAATGATGGTGGTAATGACGGTGACGATGAACCTGACAGGGAAGAGGGGAAACCCGGTGCGGCTACATAGCTTACTGCTGTCGAAAAGCTTTGAAAGGCCTGAACGTCCCTTCTGAAGGACGGTTGAACTTGAATTAGCATGGAATTTCTCCACCAATCCGTGCTGTCGAGAGGTTGATGACAATGGGAGTGAAGCTGTTGCACTAGTTTCAAACCCTCCAACCTCTTTTCCAAACAGAAATGGGTATGGTGTGAATGGTCCACCCAATGTTGCTTAGCTTTGGTGATCTCACGAGAACCGCTGTATCCAGCATGCTAAACTACGGTGGTCCACTTAAAAATTCTGTCATCAGTCTCATCGGAGGTACAAGGTTCCAGCGCAAAGCAGTAAACAGTTCTCATTGGCAGCTCATTCTGGGATATAATCTCATGCCTAACGTTCCCTTCATCCGTCAATTAGCAGCTAGGTACCTTTTTACGATCTCTATGGTACCAGTACCACCAACATACTTCATTCTGTTAAACAATTATATGGGCACCTGCTACCTACCTAGACTAAACATACCCTAAAGGAATAAAAAATTGGCCGATAAAAGAGACTGCAGTTCGTTTACTCCATTGCAACTGATTGAACCCATTTATGTTTCATTGAGTGTGTATCAATTTCAAAGCACAAGGGTTGATAAGGGTTGATTTTACAGTGGCTGGTGAAGTTGCTATCTAATGGATAGTCCAAGTCATTCAGCAGTCATCAACATGGCAACAGTCAATCGAATCATATTCAATATCAATGTACTGTATGGCATACACAGAGTAAAACCGGCCCAAAAAATTAAGTGGTGGAAGTGATAGAAAGAACACTTGAAAATATTAATGAACACTGCATCCAAATTCCAAAATAATTTTAACTACTGTACCATTTAAATTTCTGATCAAAGCTGGTTGATATTCCAAGAAGCTGATATTCCATTTAATTACTTTTTCCAGATATGGCCTCACTTCGACTTTTTACCAGCAAGCTGCCGCCATCATCTAATTCTAGTGAAATAAGCTTAAGAAGCTATCGCCTACCGGTGCAACGAAGGCCGCCGCGTCACCACCTAGCTCCTTGTAATGGTCTCTGACATCGAAGCCGAGCGAAAAGAAGATGTTGTTCCAGATGAACATCTGCATCTTTGACTCCTCCCCAGGGTTGATGGCCATCACGTTACCGTCGATCACAGCCATGGCGCCTCGTGTGGCAGCAGCCACAAAGTCGCTGTGCACCTTAAAGGACAAAACATCATGTTAAGTGTTACGTATTGGGTTGCTTCGTTAAATGTTGGAACACAATTTTTCAGAGTTTTCATGTGACAGCGAATTTTATGACAGGTAAAAAACCAACAGAAAAACATATCAACCTCTGCTCCTTATTAATGGCAAATTCAACTGGCTACACTGGTCCATGCATAGTAAAAAAGACAGCAAATTTTTACCGTGGTAAATATTCACTGTCTCTCTCTCGAAATGCTCGCATCTTCTTGTATTTTTACTACATGACAGACGTGATATAAAGATCTGAATTTTCGTGCTACCTGTGCGCAAAGGATTGAATGTGAAAATAGTCTACAAAATCTCAGATTCATAATATGATGGCTGGTTTTATCAGTTTTTATTTTTTATTGAAACCTTGCAATTTTGTCAAAAATATTCAGCAGAGCAGTGTATTTGAGCCCGAAAAAACTCAGCGGTTAAAGGGTAAGTTGCAGCCGGACCTTAAGTCTGCGCAATCTGTTATCTAGTATACTTTCTAGGTTCTAGGCCTACCTTGAAGATAGCTCGCTCACGGAGCAGCCGTTCCGGGAGGTTCTTGCGCGGCAACTCTCGTGTCGTCTGCAACTCTTCGTTCCAGTCCCTCGTCTGCCCGGGGATGTGTTCTTCGTAGCCCAGCTTTGACGAGAACGCTGCAGATAGGATTTAACCGTCAAAGCTGGGATGATGCATGTGTGAACAGGATTGCTCGTCAAGCTATTTTGGCACATGCTCAAATGTATTCATTTAAAAGCACAGCGCAAGCCTGTGGTAAGGTGGGGGATTTTTGACTTATTTGTTTTTCATGGATTTATTTGGTAAGATATTGGATTCATACAATTATTAATTTAGATTCTAGTTCACTGCTAGACTTGAGAGAGGTAGGTACCGAAGACTAGAACTAGACTAAATATACTAACGTTACATGCACCATTTACTGGACAAGACGACAAAATTTCTAGGAACAATCTCTCAGACTTCAGCTGAATAATGTCAAGTTTTCCAGCACTTAGTGTTGAGTCATGCAAATAATTACACAAAATTAATTCAATTGTCCGATGAGAATCTCTTCAAGGCAGGCACAAATTAATCCATTCTTTCCGGCATCAAGCACAAAAGGAATCCCGCTATGTCACTTGGTGTTTTATGGTTACTGCTTTGCTTTGAAAGACTTTTCGATGAACCTCGTTTTGTTCACGAGGCCGTGAAGGAAGTCAACATGTTCAGGAGAATGAATATGACCTGAAGCTGTCCAGGCCATCGTAGATAGGGCTTTAACCATTGCCAAGACCCTCTTCAGGACTAAAAGTATTTCAAAGCAGAGAGCTAAATGTAAAACACCAAACAACTTCTAACCATGACTCTGAAAGTCACTTGCAGCACTCACTATCTTCGGCGCGGATTGCGTCGATTGTGTGCTCCATCTGCGGAGCGCTCCACGCGTAGATCTGGTAAGGAGTGGCGACCCTCTCAAATGGGTGCCGCTGCGTTCGCTTCTTCTGTAGTACGGCAAATGACCGCTTAAATGCCGGGCTGATCTGGTTGAGCAGCTCCGTCAGTGAGTGGCACAGGTGGCTGGGCGTTGATGGCTTCGGGTTGAAGTCTTCCTCGGATGACTGGTTGACGAAGAAGCCGCGCGTGCATGCTGTGATGTGGTAGTGCTTTTCCTCCAGTGTGACAACGTACAGATACATGAGGTCGCCGTGCATCTTGCGGAAGCCTGGCGGAGGGTTCCAGCCGGACGTTGTGAGGACCTAGTGTTTTGAAATTACCGGGGTTACAAAAGTGCGATAATTTACAAATTAATTTTAAATTAATTACATTATTACATTAATATTTAATAAATTGCATTTCGAAAGCTAAGCAGGTATGCCTACAAGCATGAAAAAATGTTAAGAATATAAAAATCACTTCAAAAATACCTGCTTACTCGAGGACTTGAACCCCGGACCTTTTGCTTACCGGGCAAATACTCTAATGGCTAATATAGTAATCAAATGGTTTTAAAAGTTTAATCCTTGTCATGAAAAATTTGTTTGAACTTCAGATAGTTAAAAAAAGAGCTTTCAAGAATTTAATTAAGTTAGCCACAACAGGAGGTAGGTAAGGTAGGTACTTTCAACTATACACAAAGGTACTGGAGCATTTTCTTTTCTTGAAAAAGAACACGAATTTGTTTACCAGTAAAATACCAGTTACATAATAACCTTTCTCAATTAAATTATTAATTATCAACTACGAAAACTAATTTTTTTTCAAACAGCCAATTTCTTCAGACGTACGTCTACTTCTTCATTTTAGCACTAGTTTTCAAAAAACTGTTAATTAACTGGGTAAAACTGCTCACAGCACAAATTAAATTCCGAACATTTTGAGCACAGTACAGTTCGTGAAACGTTGGGGATTTAATTTGTGCAGTTCTTAGTAGTTTTACCCAATTAATTAACACTTTTTTTGAAAATACATACACAGTATTTTAAAAAAACTGTTAATAACTGGGTTAAACTGCTGAAAACTTAACTGAAACTAAACTGCCAACGTTTCGCTAAC
>QKMV01003222.1:0-11789 GCA_003287335.1 Lednia tumana
TTTCAGCAGTTTAACCCAGTTAATTAACAGTTTTTTTGAAAACTAGTGCTGAAATTAGACCGAAGACATGAGTCTTAAAAATTAAGTGCCTACCTCATCTTAAAATTTGGGAAAGTTTAAGTGGATTTCTTAGCATTCAAACCCAGTTTTTATACAGGTTTTTTACATAGTGCTAAGGTGAGGAGAGAAAAAGGAGCCTAAAGAATTTATAGTTGAGGTTTTTTTCCGGTGTTTTTCGAACTAAATAATTAGGTAAGCCGGTGAGATTGCTTCGCCAAAAAATGTGAAAGATTTCGTCCAAAAAAACACGTATGAAAAGCCGCTGCACGGAAAGTTACAGAACATGGGCACAGTTGTGACTTATAACGAGATTTTGCCCACAAAAAGTGCCTTTGTCGATTTCCAAATGCATTGACGTTGATTGCAACTTGCTAGCTTATCTTTAAGTGCAACTTTTAGACCTCGACAGAACAAAAACTAAAAAGATCACACCGCCACAGTTCGGTTCTTATTTTCAAAATTCTAGCACCTTGACGACGTCAAACGCGCTTTGAGTCCAGCCTGCAGCTGTACCGAGTACAGCCTCCTCTTTTTGCGAGAAATTCCGCGCCAATTTCGTGGCGACTTACTTACCTAGACGCAAATATTGACTCGAATGCATCGCATATTGTGTGAAGTTCAGGCACCATAGCAACGATACAGAAATACACAAAACCGCAGTGCTCGTTCTTGCAGAGATTGGTACTTTGTTAAGTTGGCACAAATGTCACCGTACACTCCAACGTCACCGATCACGACATAGCTTTATGTCACACAATATGCGTATTCAAAACCAGCGCACAATTTCACAGACAACACACTTTTGATGCGAATAAACCGCCGTTCATTTGCAAGACGTCGGAGCTCTCAAAATACCGAAAAAACGAAAACAACCGGGACGCGCTTGTCCCCCACGCCTGTCAAGACGATTCAGGAAATGCTGTAGCGTATTGTTTTATTAAATCATTGAAAGCGAGCGTTCGGTTGCCATGGGACGTTCGTCACGTGACATAGTCTTCTTGGTGCATGATAATGCTACCTCCCCCCCCCTTCTCCCCCGACTCCGGCCCGCAGGAGTTACGCCGTAACGCCAGGCAATCAATGAAGCCTATAAGCAGCTCTAAGTGATTAATTGCTCGCTGACGAGCATTCGAAGAAGGCTGATAGCATTTCGCGTGGCAGAATGGGCATCGGTCATGCATGCCCAACGAAAGTTGGAAATGTGAGAAATGAGATTGATGGATCTTCAAATCTCGTGAGTCTTCCCGTACTACTTGCCATTTGCTTTCTTTGCACTGGCGCCTTTTGTCAAAAGCTTATAGGGTCTCGGGTTTTTGGTTGATTTTTGGCCTTGTCCTAATTGAAAATTCTGTGTGCGCTTGCGTAATGACAAATTACGCAGCAAGTGATTCGACATCAACCTGAATAAAGCTCAGTGCTGTGGATCTCATTGTTGTGGTCGATTGTCCATCTAAAATTCTTGAGTCAAGTTTCATTCGCAGGGATAGTGTCTTGAGAAAATAAGGAAAATGTAAACACAACGTCCAACGAAAAACTCCCCAAATCTCCCTGAAAACTCGGAACCCACGTAGTGATGGTTGTTGCGTACATTTTCTGTGGCTTAGTGCACACAATTACAGACATGAAAGTCAAAATACGATCAGTTAAAGAATGAGAGATGCCGCGAAGAGGTTGGGTTCGGTCTCCGATCATTGATAGCCGGTTGAGGATACGCAACTAGTGCTATAAACTCCGCCGATCCCTTTGCCAAAGGTACGCCGCGTGGTTATTGCCTCGTAAAAAAGTCTGACTGAAATTGGACGAGTTCTTAATATCGTCAAAACTCGCAATATTAATGAAATCAGAATTGTAGAAGAATAACTCTGAATGGAGAGCCATCACAGAACTAAAGAAGGAAGATTTTCAGAGCCGTTTGCTGATGACGCAGTGTTCAAGATATGCGCTCTGGATTGATTATCGTCAGACCCTACGAATTGTGCGATTTATTTTTAAACCACGATTATAGCTAAATATTTACAACAGGGATGAAATTTTAGTCCGTCTACAGAGTTCCGAAATCACTTTTCCCTGAGTGTTAACATAAGAAAGACCTCTTGCTGCCTAAAGTCCCCGTACGATTATAGCAGTGATCGAAAGTGCGGTAGCAAGCCATACCTTCTTGGAGAGGATGCTGCGGACCTCGAGGTGCCTGGCTTGCTGGCAGGCGTACATCAGCGGCGTCGCTCCCTCGCCGATGGCGTTCATCGACGTCGCGACGCCCGCAGTCGCTATTAGCCCTCTGGACGTGGTGACGTCATGGCGTCTCCCCGTTTGACGCTCTAGCGAGGGCATCGCGGCACGGGCCGGCACGGCACCGGCATCGTCCTCGGAAGCTGCAAGAACGAAGCCATGATTGGACCTGGGGCCTCGGCGTGGTGCGTTCTAATAGGGGAGGCGACTCACTGGGATTCGTTTCCTTCATTAATGGCGAACGGATCTCGTTGTTGAAGCTGCGTTAAAAATTCAGCTTTTTCGAAATTTTGCAGATTAATCAATCTGTTCAGAAGTTTTGAAATTTAACGTATCATTAAACTCTAGGTTAAAGCATACACTGTTAGTGCGGAGATTTTGAGAGCCATGAGTAGATGTTGTTGTGCTGCGGGTATTTTCTCTGATGAATTGCTTGTCGGGCCTCAAAAGGGTCTAGAAAAATGCACGTCCCAACATTTTGGCGTTGGTCAGTGCCATCTTCAGGGGCCATCTGAAGGTGGCAGCGTCAACGCTGCCAAAACGTTGGGACGGGCTTTTTTCCAGGCCCATTTTCGGCCCGTAGAGCAATTCAAACGAGAGAATACCCGCTAAAACAACACCAAGCTGACATTGTATTTAATATAATTGGAAAGAGAAGGAAATCAGTGTCGCATTACGATGAAAGTTACAGCTGACTGAAGTGAGCCCTCTAGTTCAAGGCCATGAAACTCGAATAAAACGTGCATTTCCTTTGTTTGTAATTCATTTCTTGTGTATTGTGAAGTCAACATTTGTAAGACAATGAGGCAAACGAAAACTTACGAAGACGTCTGTCTTAGGGTTACGCCTACTTGACACCTCATCACGCAAATGGGAAGCTTATCTCGAAATCGAAGCCACGGTAGCAGTCTATCGTAGCAATCATTTTCACTTTTTCACCTTCACTTCACATTCACTTCATCACATCACTTTTTAGGAAGAAGGAAAGCATGCGTTTTTGAGTAGCCACATTATTGGCATTTTTAAGAGACATAGTTCGCTTTAAGTGCATTGTAGGGAGAAAGGTAAACTGAGATGTTTTTAATTCAAACAAATCAAAACACAAAACAAGAATAATTTTTTTTAAAGTCTTGTAGATTTAGATTGGCGAATAACAGAAAAAACAAAAGTTTTGACTTGTTTAAACGGGTTTACTTCGGTCGGTATAAAGATTTGTGGCCCAAAAAAGTGTCTTGGGTCTCAAAGTTTCGGTAGATTACTCCAAGAGTTAATATTAAGTGAAGAAGTTCACTCCTCCTTCAGGAACGGATTTGGAGTGAAGGGGTACACTCCTCTACCTAGATGGAATCAAGACCACCCCCTTTGTATGGCCAAAGATCTCCTCCGAAAAGAGGAAAAACCATTGAACACTGGAATCATCCAATTTTTGCGCGGGAATTCGCCGTTAAAAATTACCAGTTGATTTGAAAAATCTATTCCTACGTCTCAAATAATTACGGCGAATCAATATCACTCAAATAGTACCACTCATTTCTCTGAGCTGGAACCATTCATAATAGTCAATATTATCGATTTGATAGTCCGTTCACTTCGAAAGATGTCACCCGAATGTTGAACGATAACTTTCTGATAAAATAGGCAAAGTACGTTTGCCAAGTTCATTCACCTGTCCACAACAGAGGCAGGTAATATTTCGATTGAATAATTGAATGAGAGAAGTTGAATAATATTTGAATTACAGTAAGTACACATACAAGTTTCGTGTACTACGTTTTGTCTTGTTGTTCACAAAGAAGTATTGCAGCAGTAGCTCATCAGGGAGAATTTATAAATGTACAGCTTGCATGTGTCTTCTACGCGACTGATTTATGTACATTCGTACGATACCGGAACAATATTGATGGCATGGCATAGAGAAATATCGAGTTTATAACATTAGCTAAACGTATAATCACCGATCGCAGGCTCCTTCGTGTGCTTACTATGCTTGATTAATACCGACTCACTCTGTATTATACCTAATTATTAAATTACACTCTGGCTGAGTAGTTTCTCCTCCGTAAACAAGCTTCTGGCTTCAGCAATTCATGAGACTCCGTCAATTGAAGGTGCATAATAGGTAATACACCAAGCACGAAACTTTATCCCCAATTTTGTATTAATTGTACTCAACTAGTATAGTTAATAATTATCAGGAATTAACTAATTGTTAAACTTGACTACAGTTTACATCAACCTAAGGCATTACGTGGTCCGCCCGTTGAGGTAAATAAAAATAAGTGCGAGTGCCGAGAACGAGCGATGGATGGCTATGTGAAACATCTTGAGGGTCTCCGTCAGATAAATTTACTCTGACAAACTAAGACATATAACTATCAAGTGTGCAGTGGAATTCAACAAACTTTCAACTTCTGATCACCACTTGCAGCAACTCGACACCTTTATGCATTTCCACACCCGCCGTAAAAAAAGATTCACAACAAAATGTGAAATGTGCACTCTTCCCAGTGCCTCTCACATGACCGTCCAGTTTTTTCCCGCATGGTCTGTACGTAATTTCGTATCCATTATCACTTCGCTGACCGGATAAAAATTGCCGGAGTTGACCCCAATCCTCCCTTGTCACGAGTCGTCACTTCCACCCTCGTGTGAAGCTGAAACACGGCCATCGATTGGCCAAGCAAAGGATTGCTTTCACGTTGTGCGTGATCAAAGTCTCGTATCGATTGGATGTGCGAAATTGCGTAATGCGTGAGATTTTAGAGTAGCGGGTCATGTTGACATTCCAGTGCAAGGATAGGGAAATGAGGAACTCGCAAGCGGAAATTCCTGTCATAATCTAAAAGTTAATACAGGAAGTTTAGAAAAAACTTTGAGAGCATTACTTCCTAATTAAGAGGGCACTTAAAGATTTGCTAAATTAACGTGTCATATTTGTTTTCCCTTGTCCAAAATAAGAACTAATAGCGTATTTCATTGTTCAGGTATTGGATATTTGTAAAACCATCCAACAGACAGGCTCAACACGGCTTTGAGGAAAACGGTCTTGCACGTAAAAGGGTAAATGACATGTTTGTTTCAAACAAAGAGAAGATGTAGTAAAGTGAATATGACCAAATTTCAAGCGTGTTTTAACTTGAGTTTATAAGCTCCATAAATAATCCACGTTTTCAAGAAGCTCTTTCGCCGAATTTGTATTTCGTCATGTGGTGCAGCTACTTTTTTGGAGGTGTTTGTTTTTGGTGTGTTAGGACAATCGTGACAAACACGCATGTCGTTACCAGGCAACGGAAGATAGGAGATCGAGATGCTGGGGTGAGATGGGATGGGATGGGATTGAAGATTGAGTCAGTGGTATGATGAGTTTTTCCAGCTTTGTGTTGACGATTTTCGTTTGAACGCAGACTAAAATAACAAACATGCCCATAAAGTATTTACAGCCAAATCGTTTTACGGTCAGATTGTTTTACGGTCAATTGTTATACGAGTTGCCCAGACGTGAACTAGTTCACGGATAGCAAATTATTTGATAGCACAATTATTTTCCGTGGATCCATAAAACAGAAAATGCGCCCATGAAAAGCATCTGAAATAATTCACCGTGCGCAAATAAACACAGAAATAAACATTGGAGGCGAGAAGTTTGTTGCCAACTCCACAAAAGTTTCTATTCTCGTTTTCTTTTCAAGTCACACAAACTTCCATTCTGCTAGACATGATTCAATCGAAGCAAATTAGTAAACGTACGAAATCTCCCGGTATAAACTACGGCATAAGCATGGCCGAAAATCTGTCCGTATAACTATAGCGGGTGAGGGCATCTGATAAGCAAGTGACCCAAGGTCCGTCTTGACCAGTCTGGAAGTAGGTCATTGCGTGATCTCGCTCACTGGTCACTCTAAGAATACACCAAATCGGGGTCGTTCCATCTAGTGGGGGTGGGTGGGTGGGTGGTGCTCTATGCAATTAGACAACGGGCGCATTTCAGGGGGTGGGCTGCATAGCCTGATATGTGCAAATCGTCCACCATTACTTGCTAAGTTCTAGTCCATCCGATAGCAGGAGAAGGCAATCTTGATGTACCTATAAACAGGCTGGGGTTACTTTTTAGTATGCATGCATTGGGTGTCCAATGAGAAATGACGTGGTTTTAACACATATAGACAGAAATACATTCTCTGCATGCTGTGAATTCAATTTTCATTGGTTTCGCAACGGTGCCTAATATATGTGGCGTGCGGAATTGACTTTGAATTGAAATCTACTAATACGTACGCAACACTTTGAAAATAAATATCGACGTTTCAAGCCGGCGAGACTTTACAAACATATATCGATGTTTCTAAGAAAACTGTGTTTAAACTGTGTTTATCCAATCTCCAATTAGGACGTTTCACATGTTCTGGATAAACTGAAGCTAGCCTTGGTTTCTCTACAAGCTAAAATAAACGTTTCGTTAAATGACAAAAGGTAGTGCCGCGGAAAATCAAGGTGTTGAAATCAGCGTGAGCGGAAGCTAGCGCGGAAGTGTGTCTTTGTAAAGAAGACGCTCTTTGAGTCGTGGGGTTCGAGGAGTGGGGTAAAAAACCTTTGCATAATGCAATCATCGACCGTTGGTTGAGTTCTAGTTATCTGTATAGAGTGAATCGGAACGAGCTCAAAGAAGGGACGTGTTGCTTTCAACGTCGCGTTGCGAGCGGCGGAAATAACAACCAGAAGATTGTATTTATCAAAATTCTCACAACTACGAGCTGTTTGTTTTGCAGTAGCAGATTTGATTACTTTTGGTCTGTTATAATAATCTTGAAACAAATAATTTTACTTTGTTGTTGTTGAAAATCGAAATAGGATCTCGAAGTAAACCCCACGCTACATTTGTGATGTAAAATCTTTCACGTCGGGAATGAAAATGCAGAATAGGTGACGAAAAGCTGACACGGGAGTGGTAAAAAAAAGTAAAAAATTCGTTGAATTCCACTACACACTTGACAATTTTATGTTAGAGCTTGTCCAGTCAATATTTCTGACAGAGATCCGCATGATGCTTAACATAACCATCCATCGCCCGTGCCCGGTAAACGCGCCTGTTTTTTCAAAACGTGACAGGGTTATTACGTAGCATGGCGCCATCAAAATAAACCAGCGTGCGCCGAACAACCCCCCACAAATTACACCCGAGTGACACTTACCACCAACTTCTTGCAAACTCGTCGTTCAAGTTGTCTAGCAGCAGCAAAACTTGTCACCGAAACTTGGCGCAACTTGTTCGCGCGCTCCGACGGATCGTCGTCGACACGCCGTTCGCCGTCGACGTCGCGACGCTTGGCTCGTTGGCGCAAACCGCAGGTCGCCACTCGCGTCAGAATCGAACCCCGGACTGGCGGCGACGCTCGACGCCGATTCGACTCGCGGCGTCGTCTCCATGACGACGCAGCTGACCAATCGCGCGTAGCGATCGATCCCATTCACCATGCGCTGTCATTCACTCTCGCGAGGAGCGTGGGATGATGACAGCGAGCCAACACCTAGAAGAGAGCCACGAAGCGAAGTATCTGCCTCAATATTTTTGACTCAGTCTTATCTCTTAAATCCTAATATTTGCCCTGAATTTTAACTCATAAAGAAGTAAAATCATAGATCACGAACATTGGGAAATTTTTATTGTATTTCTTAGCATTCACACAAAGTTCGTAAATCAGAACTTTTGAAGTACCTGCCTCATTAGTGCATGTCACTTATATCCATGCCACACGTGTGGTATTCTACTGAACACTTTTAAATTGATAGATAATCTGACCGGAAAATGATAAGTGTGGGACAATTTAATCCTTTACTATATATGATATTAAATCAAACTTAGAAGGTCATTTTTTGTCGCTAATAACTCCTGTTGACATTTGTTCGCGCTTGTAACGCCATGTTTGTGGAAGTATGAAGCATTTCAATTTTACGAAACGGTCCAGTAGGGTGCCAACAAATATTGGTAAGCAGTGTACTATAAAACCATACTACATTTCCACGAAGTCTTGCAAAAACTATTTTATGCAGTTTAAAAAAGGCTTTCAAAATCTACTTTGTGTTGAGGAAATGGAAAAAGGAGAGCATATAAAACGTTATACATTTAAATAGCATGATCCAATATTGGAGTTTATTTCTTTAACATTAGCGTTTTTGACATAGACAATGTACTGAACTTATTAGTGATACGATTAAGATGGAGACGCTTCACGCTTCATGGCGAACTTATCCTTTATTCGTCAGTTTCACATAGACAATGTACTGAACTTATTAGTGATACGATTAAGATGGAGACGCTTCACGCTTCATGGTGAACTTATCCTTTATTCGTCAGTTTCACTTGTTCGAGGATGTTTTGCACTGAAACGATGAAACGATGAAACGATGAAAGAAAATCAGATTCAAGGAAATATGGAATGGTTGTTGATTTCGTCCTTTTTCGTGGAGTCAATCCTGCAGAAACTCACGGGTGATCAGGATGGATGTCAGGAGGTCTGTCACGTCGTCTCCTACTGCCTGGCGGGACTCACGAAGGCCCATCGTCTGCAAAATAGTCGATCGTATGAGTTAGTTGATTGGTGCGTTGTCAACGACGAGAACAATCCAAGCTAAATTTGTCTCACCTCAGCCTCGGCACTGGCAGAAGCGCAGTAGGCGATATCTATATCAGAGATGCACTGATTAAAATTCATTATGAAGTACGGATCCAGCTTATACTATTGATATAGTGCGTAATACGTTGTGAGACATCATATCCTGTATTTACTTTGTATACACATAATATAAGGTAAAATCAAGGTAAGTATCTTTTTGTTTTTTCTACGATCATTGAATGTATTTTGCGAGTATAATAAGAGTCTGGATTGGACGATACTTTACCAGCCGCGAAGGCAGCGAGGACGACCACAAAGAAGAGAACATTTGCTGAAGTCATCGCGGTGTGTTATAGTCCAAAATAACGAACTGATGAAGTCCACTCGTTTGCCACCTATTATATACGATTTCACCAAACATTATCAAACCAATCACTTAGGTGACTATCTGTTAGGCGTCCAAAGTGACATTAAAAAATCCTGATAATTTCGTTTGCTAAGAAATACCGCCTTTGAACCGCAAATCGCAAAATATATCTTGCGATTGCATTTGATTTTAGTTTCCTTGAAAATGTACTTAATTACAATTAAAGTTGATTAAAAGTATCGTTACCCATATTGGCAGCGCGGAATGTGTCGTGGAATGCAGTACCGACACTCAGCGTTCCTGGTTGGTTATCACTCCTTAGCATCCTGCTTCCGTGAAAGAGTGGGAGAGAGGGAAGTGAAGACGTGGGAAGTGACGTTTATTACTAGAACTATTTGTGAACGGAATGGATTGCGAGAGGGAGCGTTAATTATGACTGACCGAAAACATCGAGAAGATTAAAAAGAAAGTTAAATATTGAAGACCAGAGAGGGTATATATTTTACCGATACATGTATACATTTTGTTTACCTTGCTACTTGCCAAATGTGGACGTATACAAGAAGAGGAATAAAACTTATGTAATCGAATCTACAAACGATTATTTTCCCCTAACTGACACACCTTACAAATTCTTTTGAGCAGTGGGGCGATCATGTGAAATTACTGTCGACAACGTGTCACTATACTGCCATATGGGCATGTCCCGAAAAGAAGGAAATTCTAGGATATCGAGGACTTTAAATGCTGGTCCTATAACCGAAAGCTTCAAAAGCGGTCCAATATCAAAGCGGCGTAGTTGGTTTGATCCAGTAAGAAATTCTACTCCAAAAACATAATACGCAACAAAAACTTCCCAACACGATTTCCACTCAAAACTGAAGAAAATCCTGAGGCTTGTCGATGGTTTTCGAAGATTTTTGTCCAAAAGTAACCACCTGTGCCAAAAAAAATTAAAGGGGTAACATTTCACCGGGTTTCATTTTTTAGACCTTCGACTAAAATTGAAGCCACTTATTGAAAAAGAGGTAAAGGGTACTTCTAAATTCTCATCAATTTTTTTCCGAATGTAGTTCCACGCCAAAATAAAGTAGTTCGTTTGATCAAGCTCAAAATTATCCCCTAATTCCTAAGGCCTAGAATGTAATATGAAACAAATTGTTCAAATTATCTAAATTTTTTCAAAATTGTACACGATTTTTTCTTTGACGCCCCGATTGGTGATGAAGAGACGAACAGCTATAACATTTTCATTTTACTTCGTTGAGTTTCTGATTTTTTTTAATTTGTCTCGTGGAAATCAAAATGTTTGTTTCTTGAATGAAGGAAAATCGTAAAGTTTCATACTTGCAGGAGGAAATGCGCCTCGAAATAAAACAATTGGGACATGGAAAATTGGGACACGGGGCTCGTGGGTCAAATTCGGTACTTTCTAGCATTTCCCAGGACGTCTGGTCACTTAAGCTGCAACATTTGCACAATCTACTTCTCCTCAAATCTTCTGCTAGCTGGAATTTGTTTCTTTGTACCATCCTCCTGTAAATACACCGAGGAAATAGACAAGGTTCAGAGAAACACCATTCTCGTCTTTGTACATCATGCTTTTTATTCTCTTCAACATTACGATTTAAGTTCGTTTCAAATCTTTCTGTGGTTATTTCCGACCTTACCCAATTACCCCGAGCTATTAGTCAGTGTGATAACTTTCAGAATTGCTTGCACTAGAAAAAAACGGAAAAATAAAGAAAATAAATCAATCCATCGAACTTTAAAAATTCTTCGGCAAGTAAGTCAGTCTTGGCGTAACTCACGTGTGAACAGAATGGAGGTAAGGAGGGTAGTGACGTTGTCACCAATGGCCTGGCGAGATTCTTGGGCAGGCACCTAAAAACACGACACACATTTCCTGTTTGAAGCGAAAGCATTTCGAGGCATAACTTTTATGACAATCTCTCACTGCAGCAGGCTATTCTACTTATTTAAACATTATTAAATTACTAAGACTCGTGTATTCTGTCTAATTTCAGCACTCTTTTCAAAACAACTGTTAATTAATTGGGTTAAACTGCTGAAAACTTCTAACAAACAAACTGAAGAACTGAAACTGAACAAACTTCACGCATTCTTTTTGAACTGAAAGCCATGATAAGTGATTGCTAGCATTTAGTGGGAAACCTTTTGTGAAGTATGTTTTTTTAACAACAAAAAACTCGACGAACCGATCTTCAAATCCTAACCTCAGTTCTCAAAAAAACTGATTTACAGACTGGGTGTAAATGCTAATAAATCCCCTGAAACGTTCGTAGCGTTTCGAAAACTGTACTGTTAATTGCTTCAGGGGAAAACCCTCTGAAAAAGATAACGGAATGAAGAATGTAAATACCATTTTAAGAAAATTAAAATCACTTCAAAAATACCTGCTTACTCGAGTAAGCAGGCAGTAAGCAGAGTAAGCAGGTATTTTTGAAGTGATTTTAATATTCTTAAAATTATTACTAGCCGTGTAATTGGCTTTAAAAGTT
>QKMV01003223.1:0-11783 GCA_003287335.1 Lednia tumana
TGACCTGCTAGTGAAGAGTACCAGGCACTCACCCGTCAATGAGTGGGACATCTCGGAGTATCCTGGTGATGACCTGCAGCCTCGCCTCCAGCAGCCGCGACGCCCGCAGCTCCAGCGCCAGCGGCACGCCGACGCCAACGCACAGGGCGCCGGCAACGATCAGGAGGCCGCACACGGCAAACCACTGCTTGCAGTCGCGGTACACCGACCCTGCCGCCACGGCTGCACTCGGCAGCAACACAAGGGGAAGGACCAGAGTCAATGAAAGAAGATTGCATGAGCTCCTGGATCAGTAAGGGCCAGGAGGACCAGAGTGAGTGAAAGAAAATATCATGTGCTCCTGGATCAGCAAGGACCAGGAGACGGGGAGGTTTGGGATCTGTCAATGATGAGACAGAATAAAGCGAAGAACAAGAAGGTTTGGTATCAGAAATACAAAATAGAGTGAAAATCAAGATCGCTTAGGTTCAGAGTCAATGATAAGACAAAATAGAGTGAAAATCAAGATGGCTTGGGATCAGAGTCAATGATACGACAAAATAGAGTTAAAATCAAGAAGGCTTTGAATCAGAGTCGATGATGAGATAAAATCTAGCGGAGATCAAGACACCAACCAGGGGCAGATCTCGTTCGTGTGTGTGTGTGTGTGTGGGGGGGGGGCTAGTTTTAAAAAGTCCCACTGGGGATGTTAAATTTAAGCAAAATATGCGTTTAAGGACAACGTGGATCAATCCTGAATCCTGAATGAAACCAAACATCGTTGTCGTCGGGCTAGTTAAACGCCCCTTATCAGTAGCTGAATCAAGGTCCGTATTACAATGTCCATTTCTTACAAACTATTTAACTGAACAGCTTGGGAACAAAAGTAGCTGATTGGTTGTCACCATGGTGATCACTAGGTTGTTTGGAGGGTAAAATAGCTTGAAATAAGTTTGAAAATTATTATACCGGCCCTTATTGTCACGTGATTTAATTTTGGTCAGCGTTATAGTCTGGCTTACTTTTCTGCCGTCAATCCTTCTCCATTCTTATATTATATACCGATTTTATATACCCTTTGATATTTCTAGGCCCTTATCAGTGCTGACAATATTCTCTAAGAACCAGTTTTTCAGTGGCCAGTTAAGAACCTGACTGTCCATTAACTAACTTGTTGTTACCATGGCAACAGCCAATCAGATGTCTTCATTCTTTGTCAAAAGGACCGTTAAGATTTAACCGCGCACTGAAAAACTGGCTCTAAGGACCGGTTTTCAATAGTGGGTTAAGAAGCTAACATCCCGTTGACCCGTTATCACCATGGCAACAGCCAATCAGATGCAGGGATTTTTAGATAACGATCTGTTAATTTCTTTCTCAGCTTTTGAACAAGCGGCCATCAATCTACCAACATAACCACCGGCTCTGAAAACCAACATAACCACCGGCTCTGAAAACCAACATAACCACCGGCTCTGAAAACCAACGGTCAACCAGAGATTGCGATGCTATTTGGGCGTACCGGCGTCGCGACGTTCGACGTCGTGGTCCACTGTCGGCGCGTCGCCATTCGACAGCTTGTGGATCACCGTCGGTGACAACGACAGCATCTGAAAAGGTGAGACGTATTGGAGATCGTAATCTTGCTATCTGCGCATTTTAGATATTGGTTTATTTGAGTGATTATGTGGTATTTAACGACGCAATGTATTGACAACTGGCCCTCTGGCACTGGTCTATTGGCGTCGGTGAATGATAGCGTGATAATGAGGGTGATGATGAACCTAACAGGGAAGAGGGGAAACCCGGTGCCGGCACGTAGCCTACTCCTGTCGTAAAGCACCAAGGGGACCACCGCTTAATGTCGCTTCCGAAGGACGGTACAACTCGAACAGCTTGGGATTCCTCCATTTAACCGTACTGTCGAGAGGTTGACGGCTAGGGGAGTGAAGCTGTCGCACTAGCTTCAAACCCTCCAACCTCTCTCCCGAACAGAACTGAACCTTGAGATGAATGGTAACCTATCCAATCTTTGGTCCCTCGCAATGTTGCTTAGCTTCGGTGATCTCACGAGAATCAGTGTATCCAGCATGCCAAATCGGTCGGTTTAGATCTGCGTAATCATGTTGATCGCTGCTTGGCCACGCCGGGAATCATGCTATTAATGACACTCAATTGCACTCAAATACTCCAATTTGTGATAAACATTTACCTATTACCGCCAAGAAAAGAATACTCGATTTATCCATTTCTTTCGACCTATGTCTACGAAAAAACTGTTAAAGCTAAACTGGGTAAAACTTCTAAGAAGTCCACGTAAATAATTCCAACGTTTCGCAAACTGTTCTGTGAACTTCATCAGGGGCTTTAACTATCAGGAGAGCCGCCTGACCAAACTTACAGAATTGCGATACAAATTTTTAATGTGGTCCAGTTTTTCACCCAGTTTTGTTGACATCATTTCAGTTGCCATCGCTAGTATTGTCGCTAGTATAGTAGTATTGTCGCTAGTATAGTAGTATTGTCGCTAGAGAGTAGTATCTTCGCCGTGACTCTACATGAAGGCGCGTTTTTGGATGAGCGTAATGTATCTTGCAGCTCTGCAATTTTGCAACTCTCTTAAATTACTTTTTTGTAACAAAATATCGATGTGCTAAGAAACAAGGAACGGGAAATGGGGACAAAATGGACCTATTCCAGCCAAGAAAAAGAATACTAGTTACACTTACTGAGAAATGCCACTTGGATTGTTGTTGCCCTATCCTGCCTAGGTTAAATGCCAAAGCTTGGTTGTAATTGGTGGAAGGAAATTGTTTTACATAAATTAGACGAATAATTGGATTGTATCAACCGGGCTTTGGTGGTTATGTTTAAGACGTAGTATTCTTTCCTTGGCTAGAAAAGGTGTAGCTATGGCTCTTTAAATATCACATTTTCAGCCAGAATGGACAAAGGAAGCCAAAAGGTTCAAGTGAGTAGGATCAGATTTTGTACATCTCATAAACATTTGACTGCATAGGTACTGAATGCTGATAGGTAGGTGACATAGTTACCTCAGAAGGTGGCGGACGCACTTTGTATTTGGGTACGATCCAGACATTGGCATCATTTGTGAGCGTCTGTGGGAATTTCAAACAGATCACGTTTTAGTTTTCGGGCATAGTGCACTGCAGCCTATGGAGGCGTTTCACCGTGTTGGTGCTAATACGCTTACCTGGTGGATTTGCTCGTTGACCTCGTCGTGGTTGGGGTGTACGTTGTTCATGGCTCCGAGCTCCGAAGTGCACTGGCCGCTCCAGTTGGGGATGGCGTTGGCCACGCAAGCGTCGCGGAGCCAGTCGATAGCGGCGTCGGGACGCGGGAAGGGTTGGCGGAGAGGGTGGAGGATCGGGCCCCTTGGGAAACTGGCGCGCGCGATTGCCTCTCGAAATCTATAATTAATCGCCGTTACGGGAGTCGTTTTCGGTTTTTCGGAAAGGTGTGGATTGGATATGTATAGAGTCGTTATCGAGCGGGTAGAATTCCCGGGTTTTTGGCCTTTGGGGAATGAGGAACGGGATGTCGAAGCGAAATAAGCAATGAAAATCAATTCATGGTTTCTTGGTATTCTTTTGCAGCCAATTTCTCCCGAGATTTAACATTTTTCTTCCTCTAAGAAACAATCACTAGACTCTATAATTTAGCTAGCTATTGCTAACTAGCGTTATAGCTATTGATGCCGTGTCTAGGTATTTTATTCATGATGTTTATCGAGGGTTTTACTTTTAATACATTTTTGTAAACAATGCTTGAGCAATGCATTGAGCCCATTTCCAGGGTTTCGCTTCAAATCTCTCTTGGGCTTGCCTAGTGTGAAACCATGGAACTACTTATTTCAAAATTGTTTGTTTGACTTTTGACAGTTATTATAGGTTAGTTCACCGGCTGATTCGGCTAATTAATACCTTCAAATCACCAAACTGATTCCGATACCAATCTAAAGCTAATTTTTAATCATGAGTTGTACCAAATCTTCTCATAGGTGGCACTCTAGTAAGACAAGTTTATCAGCGAGATCAAGAAACAGCGACCATCTGTTGCAAGTGAAACCTTCGCTCGAACTTTTATCATTCTACAAAGAAAAGACGTTGCGATATAATCAGGATAATGAGGAGATGCAAGAGAAAGTAGAACAGTGCAAGGCTCTTTGCGATGCAACCTTTCAACTGGGAGAGGAATTGCAGCGCAGGAATGCAGAAGTATCGAGCCTGCAACAAGTTGTCAGTGACCTTCAGATCTTTCTCTACCAGGAACGAGAACAAGTTCTGCGGTTGTACGCCGAGAATGACAAGTTGAAAATTAGGGAAGTTTCAAATCGTAAAAAGATAGATCTCCTCCTGACTCTCAGTGGTACTTCAGAGAGTGAGCTGACGTACTTCATGAGTGACCCAAATTGCAACGTACCTCAAAAATTACCGAAAAGGCTGCAACGCTACAAAGATAAAACCACAAGCACAGAAGAGGACAAAGCCTCGCCACATAAGGAAGCTTTGGACCCAGAGATCGTCCATCTCCAGATGCAAGCACTCTCGGCCCAACTGGAAGAGCAAACAAATCTTTTCCGAGACCAGATTGACGCGATAATGAAGGACCGCGAGATCAGCCGACGTGAGCGCGAAGTCGAACGCAACCGGCTCCAAGCACAAGTGTCCACATTGAGCGCTCGTCTGAAGGAATCTCACGACAAGCTGTGCGCCACGACGCAAGATATGCTCAAACTTCAGGAAGCTCATCGCGTCGAAGAGATTACGTGGCTCGGAGAACGAGACCGTGTTGTCAAGAACATGGACCCAGATCACAGCCAGGATGAAGTTTACCCCGTGTCTGGATGTGGCTCCACTCGAAGCAAGCACAGTCTATGCGAAATGGCTATGCTCAAAGAGGAAGTGAAACAACGTGATGCCCTTGTTGCAGTCTATCAAGAGCAGTGTGCCACTTTGGAAGAGGAAACTGGAAAACTACGGGAACAGACTGACGCTAGCAAACGTTCCTTCAGGGATAGAACCCAAGCGCTGGCCGCTCAAGTGACTTACCTCAAGGGCAAGAATGAAGACCTGGATCGAAGGAGGCTGCTCGAAGCCGAGGGATTCCGGAACGATGTGAAACTACTCAGGAATCGACTGCAGAACATGGAGAAGAAAGTGTCGAAGGCTGGAATTTCGTCAGCATCTCAAATCTCATTGTTAAGTCAGCGGGAACGGGAGATGCAAGCAGCCGCCAGGGCGCGACTTCTTGAGAAGGAGCTGAAAAACCTCAAGTGTAGAGTTCACGGCATCAATGGGGACATGCGAGAGAGCTGCCCTTTCGAGTGAGTTGACACCGAAGTTACGTTTGGAATGATATGAACATTTTATACTATTTCACTGTTTCAATGAGTGACCGCACTGTGTGCCTACTCGATATTTTAATCGTTGACTGCTTTTCATTAATGTTAAGGTAAATAACTACATAGCTTAAGTTTTTACATCATATTGTATAGTTCAATATTGAACTCAGTAAATACTATGTATTTTGATTAATGAATGATGATTTTGAAAAGTAAAACACATTGGCAATCTAATTTACAAAAGTTAATATATTTTAATGACGTAAAATAGGGTAGGTGTACCAAGTACAGAAGCAAAATTACATCACCAATCGAATGTTACATCATCTATCGAATAACGACCGTGGCTTTCCATCTTCTCGATTGATTTGTTCATACTAAGCTGCTGCATTAGCGGTGCTAACTCTTTCAGATAATTGGCATCTTGGATCTCGGCGTCGACCAAGTTTCGCACGGCTGTCAACGTAGTTAAGACCAGCGGGTCTTTGCTCAGCAAATATTCCTGATAATGAGAATCCAACAGCAGATTCATCCACTCGGCATATTTCATCTCAGCCGACGTGGCTAATCTCTCGGAGAGATGCGCCAATAGCGCCAGGGTGTTGGAAAACGAGAGCGAACGGAGATGCGGCATCAAAGCCACATCGCCAAACGGGCATCCTAAGATGACGTCGAGAAACTTTCGTTTCCCTCGAGACTCGTACGTTTCTTTCGCAGCATTTTCCACTTCCATCTCTGTCTCGAGTTTCTCAAACTCGGAATCGTCTTGCGAGAGACAGTAATCCAACAGATTCACAATGGAAGCCTCCGTGACGTCGTAGTAGTTTTCTATTAGCCACATGATCGCGGTGTAATCCTTATCTTTAAGCAATATTGGTATCAGCTGGGCAACGATCGTCGATTGCGGCCATCCCCAATTCGAAAACGACTTGAGCTGCCGAGCTAACGAAGGTGGCGCGTCAATTTCGGGCACAAAGTTCATAACTTCTCCCCAAACGGCTCGCTCGATCTTGTCCGTGACTGGTCCATGCGATCCCACGATGGCGGCAACCTTAGCCACGTCGAGTCTATACGGAAACACTGTTAAAAAGTCGCCGCTCGCCAAAAAAAGTTTCGTTCCGATTCGCCAGAGCCGCGGCTCACTTCCGAACAGTTTCGACGGCCGCCGAGCTTGGATGACGCAGAAGTGCGTGTTGAAAATGAACAGAACGGCGCCTTCTTCGCTAACGTCGGCACCGTAAAAGGCAAGATGGCTGCCGCTAAGGGGTGCCATAGCCACGGTGTGCTTGCAGCTGATGTTCTTCATTGTGTGGATAGCTTTTCCCGGAGGGCTGTGTTCGTCGTGGAACAACCGCATTGCAAACAGTTTGCTGTCTGACCCTGTAAAGTAAGGACATTGGTTGTGATCCTGATGTACTGACCAAGTTTGTAACGGCTTTCGGTAGTAATTGGACATACATTTAGGGTAAAAGTCTGACAAACTCTCTGGCGCGCATGCATTAGGCCTCCTGACCATATTTCGAAACCCAGGCCCTTCAGTTGCTTTTATGTTGAGTTGCTCTTCAGACAAAATATAGTCTATCATTATGGTGACAGACGTAATTTCCACGAAACTCATTAACTAAAACTTGTGAATCCAGCCCCAAGTTGTTAAAATATTTTTTTAAAAACTGATTCACCAGCTGGATCAAAACTTTCCCTACATTTTGTAAACCATGTTTGTGAAGCTTGTAAGTTTTAGCTCCCTAATTGAGCCGACAGCATAGTGTAAAACCAAACGTAGGGAAGATTTTAGTGATTTTACTCCCCTTTTCTTTATAAATGTGTTTTTTTTAAACCACTAATAGAAGTGCAAATATTAGAAAAAAGACACGAGTCTAAAAAGAATATTGCTATAATACTAAATTCACACGACTGAATCGTGCTCACAGATGCTGAATGACCAAATTCGTACAACTAAAAGCAATTCTTTCATGACTAGTTGTGCATGCAACCGAGCTCAAAATCTGTTTTGTTTGTGTCTCATGTTATTTTTGGCTTCTTGGCTGCACAAGCGACTCGTGTATTCAGCCTACGGATGAAGCTCGAGCAACTTTTGTGCATTCAATCGAGGACACAGACAATTCATATTATGTACATGATTAACTTTCTCTAGACTCTGTTACTAAAGGGCTAGACTTCTGGCATACTTTTACAAACCAAAAGGTGTTTTACTTTATAAGCAAGATATAACAGTGTGTAATGCATCCTGGTTGGCAGCTTACATTGTGTGTAGAGGATGCAGTTGCCATCGTCTTCCAAGACTGCATGTCCTCTCAGTACCAACGAGTCCCTCGACAGCAAGAACTTTGTTTCTGTGCCTCTGCTGATGGACACTGCGTGGAAGAAAGTCTCAGTCTCGGTCATGGACAGGTAGATGATGTGTTTTTCACCATGGTTTGACACGATCTTGCAGTCTCGAATAGTGAGATTTTTCGAATTATCATCAGCTTTGCGGTTTATTAAGGCTTCAGGCAAAGGTAAGAAGGAACCATCACAAAATACAACCAATGTTGGCTCTTCCATTGTCTGTTGCAGCAAGCAGTGGATCTTCTTTCCAAACTAAAATCAGAAGTTGAGATATTTAGATGCTTTGTGCTAGGGTAATTGTGATATGATAGTGAATGTGCCATAGACTATAATATGGTATGCCAAAAGACTTGGGCATATAAAGAATGAAGAGACATATTTTAGAAAAAATAAAAAGCGGGAGGCATTCGAAAACTGATGTTGACAAACTATGACAAGGTACTTACCTTAAATTTCTTAACTTCATCGAGTGTTTCATTACTGGTATCCCAGAGACGAAGCAAATTCTGGTCAAGGACTGACACATACTTTTCTAGCATGCCATCGTAGATGACGGGTGCGGTGAACTTGAGGGTGCTGCTCCAGCTGCTGATTTGCTTCTGGTCTTGCACCTAATGGGCAAAGATATATCAGGAAAAGCAGAATAGTAAAAATTGAAGCGGCTCTGTTTATAATGTGAACGAATGTGAGATGCTGGTCTAATTGTAAAGTCAAGTGCTACTTGCATCTTACAGTGCAAATTATTAGTAACCAAGGGATGGTAAGTAGGTACCTTGTAACGAACGACTATGTTTTTCCCGAGCGTTACTATCACATGGTCTATTTCTGAATGTTCGCTCACGCCCAGCAAACTTTTCTGATCAATTAGACGACATAGAATGTAAGAAACAGAGAGTTCTGCCATTGTATATCGTTAAATAAACTTAAGTGTCGCACTTAACCTAAGTTCACGACAGCGTGTGGTTTATAGCCAGCGCCATCTTGGGTGGAGGTCAAAACAAAATTCGCTCGTCAATAATAATAACGAAAACAATTATTTTTGAAAGATACTTTACATGTCTAATCAATATTAGGACAAAATTGCTTTATTTGATTCAAATTAGAAAGTTTATATAGAGATATGTCTGCGTTAAGGCTTAAAGGAAACATTCAGTTAGTGCTTCCACTGACTTTAAATCAGGGACGATTTCCGGCTGTGAATATCGGCACCACACATGTGGAATCTTGTCCACAATAAAACTGTGATTCCAATAATACTTGATTGTATTATTGAAGCGTGATTATATTAGTAATACTATCTAATTAAAGACCTTTACAATGGCAGATCTTGATGATTTCTTTGCGAAAAAGGACCGGAAAAAGAACAAAGGTAAAAAGTTTGCGACGACCGATGAGATAGCGAAAAAGCTAGAAGAAACGGGCAAGAAAATAGAAAAACCGAAGAAGGAAAAGCCAGCACAAGCTCCTCAAGTTCCTGGACAAGAAGGAGAAGAGCAGACGATACAAGTCCCAGTAAGTTCAGTTCCATCATGTGTCAAAACACGATTGATCCAGGCTAGAATACTAGTGTCATCTCGAGGCCTGCTGGCCACTCATTTCCGCCATATTGTAGGCCTACGTCTCAATTACAAGCAGCTGCTTTAATTGATGGCAGGAAAAACCTCACGATGTATTGCTTGAGTTAGTTTACTTGTCACTCAATACGATCTTCTAGCATAAGTCGTATCTGTCACTGAAATGTTTCACTTTGTGGCATTTCACATTCAGACTTGCCCCTCCCTCATTTCACCAAAATCTCTTTCCACAGGAAGACGACGAATGGAAAGACTTCGAAGAGGAGAAGAAAGACTACACGGGGCTGAAGATCGGAAACCTGCAGATCGTTGAAGGCCAAGATGACGGTGCTGGTGATGACGGTGACGAAGAGGAAGAGAACGAGGCCGGCGAGATGGTACCGAGAAAAAAGGTGGTAGCCGGTCCATGGAAGAAGATGAGTGCGCAGACAGAGGCAGCGCCGGCGCCGCCACCTCCCGTTGAGCGGCCAAAACGGACTGACAGCGCGATGGTGCAAAACTCGTCATATGTGCCGCCCCACCTCCGGGACGGAGGTCGGCCAAAGGAGGCACCCGTCGGGAATTCCCGGCTCAAAAACAGGGCAGCGCCTGACATCAACAACCAGGACTTCTTCCCTACACTATCGGCAGCCAAGACTGCCGAGCCAGCGGGTGCCTGGGGCAAGAAGTGAGTAACTTAACCTACCTACAATTCAGTTTTCTAGCTCTTTCCAGATTGCAAAAGCACTATCCTAGCACTAATAGTTACTGAATAGTTGGACACTGAGTACCGAGCAACCAGTTGTTAGAGAACCAATTTTTAGTTCATCAACAGACTGCTTGCATGGAAGATTTTTATGTCCAGATCTGTAAAGCTTCAAATATAGTCATACCAAAGTAAGATGTCGGTCACCACTAATGCAGCTTGCCCCATGCCCATTGCATGTCTGGACTTGCCATTTAGGTATAATCATTTATCAAACGTGCCACCACCTCTAGGGCTAGTTAAGAGCCCTTTTTAAAGGTCAAGCATAGATTGTTTGCTTCAGGAGGCAAGAATTCTTCCTAAAAAATTTGAATTCAATGTTGCCTTTCTAAAAGAAATTGAACTTTTTTATCACATTAGCCTTTATTTGGCAGTGTCAGTGATGTTGTTCATATTGGCGGAGGCGCTCTCTCTTGAAACAGTTGTCGGCCCTAAAAATGGCCTTATAAAAACTGGGGTCCGACGTTTCGGCGGCGATGGCGCCGTCATCGGCTAGTCCCAGTTTTTATAAGGCCCTTTTTAGGGCCAACGACTACTCAAGAGAGAGCGCCACCGTCAATATGAACAACATCAACATCGCCTCTCAAAGCATCAGAACATCCAGTGTCAGTGAAGTTCAGGCACTTTTTCTGCATCAGTGTCCACATTTCTGAGGAAATTTTATCTTTTCTTCAGCATGTTTATGAGGATGTTACAGTATGAAACATCGTAGGAGTGCCAAGTGTTTTTCGAGTTTGAATGTAAGGTTGGATAATTTTGGACTTTTACATTTTTTATTCATATAGAATGTTAAGAAAACGAGATAAATGATAAAAAATTCAGAGGGAGGCATAGCCACATGTAGTACCATCAATAGTAGAAGTATGTACATAACATATTGTAACATATAACATAACCTGTGGAAATCTTTAAAGAAGGCAACTGGTCAGAAAACATTTCAATGAATAAAGAATTCACACCACATACCCTTCAGTGATTGACAGCTTATTCAAAAATCTCACGGGACACCTCCTTTGACAAGCACATTTGCTGCTGAATTTTCAAGCCCGAACGGACTGTAGATCTGGTATTTGTAATCTGAAAATCCTGCTCAACAAGGGAGATTTTTGTGGGGTTGGTTAGGCCGGCAAAAAGTGGTTGTGAAGCCAGCTTACCTTCTGCTAGGAATACTGTTAGTAGTTAATGCAATTAGTATCTGAAGAGAATTCTCTAGTCCCTGTTACGACCAATACTAGCTATATCTCTGCTGCACTGGTACTAATGTTAGTCCCTATTTTAAAAGAGCTCTCTCTCGGCCACAAGAAGTCATAGCATTTATGTTGGGAGCAACGCATGCTTTTGATGTCCTTATGAAAATGTTAACTATAACATTAAAATATTCCTAGTTACTCATGGAAAATTTGCTTAACAAATTTGGGTAATAGCATCGGTTATAAACACAACACAAAAAGCTTTCAACTTTCAGATAAAAAGAAAATATTTATTTTAATAAAAGTGTCATTTTTCACACATCGACAGGTTATGTTCAAAATCCTTTCTCCCAGGGGAACACTGGAACTTATGGCAAGATAGCCTATTGTTTGGGTGAAATGCACTATGATCTCTCACAGTATAGACTGTAGATAACTTTGTTGCCTAAAAATTTTAAAGCAAGCAAATTGGATTTTCAGTGTTGTTGCCAGTTGTCAGTGCCTAAGCTTCTTAAGAAAATGGATTCTCGATTCATTAGTATAAAATTCAAACATCCCTCAACTTCTTAAGTTGCCTGCTT
>QKMV01003224.1:0-11783 GCA_003287335.1 Lednia tumana
AAGCCTCTGGGGAAGTGGACAGTAGAGTTCGCGAAACGTTGGAAATATTTTAGTGGACTCCTTATTCTTACCCAGTTTGTTAAACAGCTTTGCATTCATTCTGAATAATTCTACAAATCTATTGTTTTAGAATAGCAGCTACTTTATTGCCTCATTAGCTTGGACTCTAATCTCTCAGGCTGACTACACAAACACGACTGCTATATAATACAGCTAACGCAAACGAAGTCGTACAAAGGTGCATCATCAGAATGTCACGAACTGCGATGATAATATTATTCCCTTGTTATCAAAAAGTCATCACGCAATATCAGCTGCCGCAAGTTTATTGAGAACGACCGTACTAATTTCCTGCTTTGGTGGCACACACACATGCAAGACATCGCATGTGTGTTAAAGTAACCTGTACCCAATCTACAAATCTATGAAAGCACGAGCACATAGATAAAAAATAATAATATGGTGGTTCGATGTAATATAGCGATTAACATAGTATGTCGGCTAATGCAGTTTATGTGGTCGTGTAATAAATTGCTATGGCATGCAGATCTCAGGGCGATGGCACGAGCTGTAACGCGATCAAAGCGTCTGGAAACTAAAGTTCTATCCATGGAACGATTACCGTATCAAAATAATCTCATTCTCCTCAATGCTAACTGGCGAAATCAGTGTTGTCGATGACATTCGAAATTCCATGAACTGATAACATTTTTGAGTTTTTGATTTCCGAACTACGGATGTTCCAAACCTGTGTTATCTTTGGCGAAATAAGTACGTTGGTCGGCGAGGATCAAAGGTTTTATCGACTTGAAAGTTAGAATTCAGACTTTTTTCAAAGGCTATAGCATCTATTTTTCGTTGGTAGGGTTCTAGTATGGTAAAGAAGGTCCTATAATGCCAATAACTTTTATAATCGAAGCCAAAAGATTGCTAATTTATCACACTATGTACGCTCTATGTACTGGGAGAGCATACTTTTCCGCCAGGGGCGCAGGTGCAGTTTACTCAAGAAGGTATGGCTAGAGAGCCTATTTTGTGGGTGTAACGCAGCATGATCTTCCACAGTTATAGACTGTACCAGCAGTTAGCATGTAATGTCGACGTTGTCGAGGGCCTATTTTAGACTGCTCTCACCAAAATGTTCTGAGTAATCATATTTCCTTGGGAGGTTTGAGTGAAAACTTTCAAGTGAGCCGTAACGTAACCACGCACGGCATACTTCAGCTGATAAGATTCCGAATCAAATCGGAGTCACCGCGTTGATATAATAACTAGGAATGCGGTAATCTACACTCACAAGAGCTGTAGCACCCCATTATCAAACAACTCCAACGAAGGTAACAAACTCATTTACATGCTATATTTTCCAGTATTGAACACTGCATGCTTCCTGCAGTTGAATACACAAGACTAAGAGTCATATACCTACGAACCTACTCAGTGAAGCTGCCAGAGATTGTTTACATTATGAAGTTATGGAAGGAAACCCTTTGTTTATTCAATTCTGATAAAGAAAAGGCTCAAAATGCATCACGAGTGGTGTACAGCCTATGCTAGTTATTCTATTCCATAGCAATTTTTTGCTCCGTTGCTAGAAGCGCCAAATTCACACCAATCAAATTGATTACACACAGAATCAGTAAATAATTAGGATCTGTGCAGAGTAGACAATTATTTCATGTGGTGACAGGCAGACGCACCCTTTTCACCAGAGCACAGCACACGCACCTTGCACACGCACAACACGCACCAAAACAAGGTGGTTGAAAATTGAAACAACAGCCGTGGGTGGAGTTTGATCTCCCGATCGCTCAGCAATTTATACTGACGGAATCTTTGCTCATACTTTTCCGATTATTTTCGAACGTTTTTTTCTGTTGTTTGGCTGTACTAAAACCCAACAACGCAAGCTGTGTTACCAACTTACCTGGCCTGGCCATAACTTTTTATATTTATCATCTAGCTCTCATCCGGTGGATTTCTATCTCATGGTAATGAATGGTTGTCGGAGTTCTTGCGTCGAGTACAAACCACTGGTCAAACGAAGTTCTAATGTAAAGCTAGAAATGGGATACCATTACACCTACTATGGAAAAACTGTAGACTAGGGTAACGTTTTGCGGTGGCAGAATGGTTTAGCCTGGAAAATTTAACTGTGAAAATTATGTCGAAAGACGATAATAAAATGCGGTTGTCACGTGAAATGAGGTAAAAATTAATTATCATCACTATCAGCTTATAAATTAGGTTGAGGTTTTTCGTAGAATGTGCACATAGGTTACATCCACAGTGTAGTGTTATAAAGAACTAAGAAGGTAGTAATGAGAAAATTTACATAAACCATTACGACTGACAACGCGTAGGCCAAAACCTCGCTATACAATCACAATAAGAGTTATCGCTCGTTCGTAAGCGTCTTGTAACCTCTAGGCTGAAGAAATGCAGTGTTGGCACGAAACACCACATGAAAGACATGTGACGATGACCGTGACATAATCGTAAAACTCGTCTCGAGACACAATAGCGTTTTTTGTTGTATTCTTGGTCATTTTTTTCAAACCAACCAAGAAAATGATTTCTCTGACCGCAAGGTATTAGTTTTAAACAAATTTTAAATGCAAATTGACATTTTGACCGACGACAACAGTTCATGGTTGAAATGTTGAGTAATTGTATTCAAATATGCAGCTAATCCAACCACAAATTCACATCCAGTCATAGTATCATAAAATACAACCAATGCCACATGGAAATGAACGACAGATAATAATTACTGATGAAATTCACAGCTTTACATATTATTATTATTATTTTATCATCGTATCTCACTCTCCTAAGTGAAAGAATTGGGAAAAAATAGTTTGAAGTGTTTACACCCAAGTACAATGTACTAACGGGAAGAATGCATACGTGCATTATAGCTGCAAGCAATGAGTCTGGCTATGATAAATATGTGCCGAGCCAAAATATCGATAAAGCACAGAAAATTAAATTCGGCTGGGAGGCTAGTGTCAAAATTCAGCATCGAACAGGGCATGCCTTGTGCTATGTTCTAATGTGCTAACTGACCATAAAATGAACAGCTTGTTGTTTAGTTTACACAACATGGCCTCCTTAAATCAGCTGAATACCAGTGCAACGGACAGAACCCAAGTTTCCGAGTTCCGAGTATAGCAAAGGCCTCTAACCTACGCCGCCTAGCCTATTGCTTTGGTATAGGGATCAAAGGTAGACACTAAGTAAATATTACTTACGAGTAACATTTTTGCATCGATTTTGTGCTTTACTTTTTGAATAGAGATTCTGTACAGAGCGATATATGGCCAAACTGAAGTGACGAATGACAATGAATGAACTCTCAAAGATCCTGATACCACAAGCGTTTGTAACCAAATATCACGAGTATGCATATGTGAAACTTGACACGAAATATCCATGAAGTATGACGAGTGATTCTTTCTGCTTCATGGAAGCACGTTCCTGCTAGCGTGTGGGGAACATGTGGACATAAAGGTGGGACCGAATCGACTACACGACGCCTTCGTCCCGAATGTGAGCAATTTACAAGGAACGGCAACGGCAACGGCGACGACAGCTGCACTGCAGCAGTATGGTTGGGTTATCCCTTACTCTGTGCAATGTCAACCACAACTTCGCCCACCATTCATTCTTGCACACACATCACATCACATCACATAGGTCGAAGGTCACCGTTGTGCATTCGTAATCAGTCAGCATGGCTATATATTTACGTGATGAAAGCATGGATGCTTACACCTTAATGTCAGCATTACGCGATATCATTGTCGGTACTGCTTCTTTTTGTTTTAAATAGGTCGGATGGAGTACGTGCTTCCACTTTCTATTGGCCGTTTGATAGTATTTATGATTAGAAAATCAGAGTGTCGCTTTAGGACTGGGACTTAATGCCCATGCCTGATTCTAGTTTGAAGTATTTTATCCTTTTATGCATAAATGTGAAAAACTGCATCACATGCATGCCTGCTTTGCTTTTAGTTGGGAAATCGTTGTAACGATGCAAGTATACTGATACGTGCACTTTTCAGCTTTCACGGGTTTTCTTTATAAAAAGGCAAAGAAAAATTGCATTGAAGTTGTTCCCTCTCAACAACTTCATGGATGATAATAAAAGCACAATTTTTAAACTTTTATATGAAGATAGGAAACGAAATCATCCTTGTATATAGTGCAGTACCGACAGACTTCTTTTGAGGGAAATATCTGAAAATTATATTCTGCTTTCATACTACACAAAAAGAACGAATTTATTTGCATAGTGCCATTGGCAAAATTAATTATATTTTTGAACATTGTACGCTATCTTTTTTATATTTTTTATTGCAATTCTGGCGAAAACTCGGATCTATTCCGTCAACATTACAAACTGCTCAGCTACTCGCACGAGGTTTGGATAGCATCCAAAAGTTGTACCCGCATAAACGAGAGAAATGGATTCTAAATGTGTATTGAAACTTGAAACGACTGCAAAATCAACGCGTTGTAATGCCGAGCTGTAGTATTGACTTCTAGTATCTCCCACACGTGCGAATTATGCTCTGCTAATGCAAAGCAAACGGTTAATTCTACCAAGAATTGGCTGTTATTGCGACTTGTTGAAAGTCTATTATACATGACTAGCGGAAGTCATACAACATGATTATTATGCAAGTGAAACACGAGATACTGGTACTCTCACGTCAGCGCCTAAAATACGACTTAGACGACCCACGGCTAGCTAGGACTCTGGCGCAGTTTTCTTAGGTGTCATGTTGGCATGTGGGGTGGGGGGAGTGGAAGATGGTGTGCCACCAAGAGTATTGCATGACTGAGTCCAAAGCCATACGTATTAGCGCACATCCATTCCCAACGATATTTTATTCTGATGCAGCTTGTTTATATGCGCAGCTGATGACTGGAACGCTTACCTCGCGTCTAATTTAGAAACCAAGCAATGTTTGAGTAACTTCTCGTAGCCGATCTTGCTCTGTAATTCTCATATAAAATCATATGTGAGTCTTCTCTGATTCTCTTTTTGACGCATTGAAATGAAACACTAAGTATACACAGTTCACGAGCACGAAGTGAATTTCACTAAATTAACCTTTAGCCGCATAGTCGACAAGGCTATCTTGACGAGTAGTAGATGCATTGCCAAAGCAGAGTATGAAGTAATCGTTCAACTACAAAGCCTAGGGGGAACATAAAACAAGCGTAAATGAATCGTTTATTGCTCCGGTAACGTCTGCTGCAGGAGCATTGGAAAGCTACGAGGATAAAAGAATGCAAACCTGACAAACGTGTTTCTTTTTACCTTACATCAGAGAAATGACATGATTGGTAAAGCAGACACGATGCATGTCTAGAACCGAGATCGAAGTAAGCCAGATATCAGGAGAAGACGGAATGTCGATTAACAACCCATAGCTTATCGTCAAGCTCAGGCACAACAAAGACAAGAGAGCTTGGAATTATATTATGTATCATGAAGAGTAGTAGACACATTTTCTTTAACTTCTTCAACATCGGTGAGAAAATAATAAAGGGACGGCAGTGGAAATGTGTTATTTGAGAAGAGGGAATTTTGCAAAAGTACAAATGGAGACGGGCGACAAACAAGCACCTTTCTGAGGATCTGCCACGTCTTTGCTTCAATGACAAACGGCAGGTAGCCTCATAAACATGAACCGAACCACCCACGGAATAGAAGAAAATTTTGAGCTCACAGGTGAAGAAATTTTATAAGAGAATTTCTCATGTGTCTTTTCTTCTATAGAAAGATGTATCAAAGGGAAGCTGCAATCCGTTCCAAGGAACAAGGCGTGAGCTATGACTATTTTGCTGGCGTTCAAGCGGCCAGAAAAGTGTTAATGAAATTTACGAAGAAGTGTTAAGTCGGTTTCTCTCTAGAGGCTCATCACTTCTTACCATCAAGGTGTCAAAGTAATTAGTGTCTATGACGGGCAATTTTCAGCTTTGACTTTTGGAACTTCATTAACGTAAGACGAAGAGCGCATTGCTAGGCGTCTTGCCTTCTTGATGGAATGCTACTCCATGTCAAGAAGGACTATAATTAATTAAGGGTTGGAACTAAACTTCATTAAAATATCGAAATAAGATGATGGACTGGATGTGAAACGTCTCTAATGCATCACTTTCGTCGTGTTATCATCACATCCACCTCTTTGCGAACTACTAATTCAATTTCTTCGTGAAGATGAAACGGAATGTGTTACTTCCTTCTTGGAAATTGTACTACTCCGCTGTAGTGAGATGCGTTCAATTATAGAAACCATCAAAGATTTCGTACGCAAAGTAACATCCGAAGTCATGCTGAGAATTGCTCTCCAACTGACTGGTTTGTACAGTCTATACAGTGAAAGATCATACTACGTTACACCCACAAAATAGGCTCTCTTGCCGTACCTTACAATGGTAATTCTCACCATCACCCCTGGTGGAAAAGTATGCTCTCCCCGTAAATAGACTGTATCGTATTGAGAACTATTCCACATGCTATTTGCTACGAGTGTTGCGTACTTTGGGACCACCGTGGTGTATTTCACATCAGCGTATAACCATTACTATGCGTTCTCAAAATGCAGCCTCAGTATGCAATAATTTTTCAATCGACTAAATTGGCAACTGCTTCTTACACTTACGAGATGTCTTTTCTTTTTCTGATTTCCAACATCTTGTGACGGTAGGCGTAATCCCTCCAGCTGGACGATTTGGTAATCCGTTTTTGAAGCACGTAATATACTCGGTTATCACACTGTATCGCGTCGATTTTTTAAAACTGTGATATCAATCAAATCAGCGATAAGTAGCTGGTTATTAAAAACATATCCAACCACAACAAATCCAAACAGCACTAGTAACTTTAAAAAACGTATTATCGTAAATGCGTGCGAATTAAATATTTTAATGTAACACGTTTAACTCGAGACCAATTTGCAACGCAATTTCATTGGATAATGGTCCGATTTGTCGACAATTGATTCTCAATAAGACAGTTGCGTGGCACGGAAGTTGTTTAGCATCAACACTTGCTCGACGATATCTTCACTCGTTCGGCACTGCTGAGCAACTAACGTGTATTGTGGAAAAACGGAACGAGAGAGGGAATGAATGTCGGACTCGGAACCCGAACAACCGCTCGGCTAGCGTCGGCGAGACAAGGCACCTAGGGCGCCGCGCATCGGAAGACCGTGTGCCCACGAGTGCCGAGTGCCGACCACACCACCTTCAACCGGTGGCGACCGCAAACCAACCATTTTAATTTCACCTTTAATCACATTCTTTTCCCTAGTCTTCCTTAGCACATCAGCGCTCTTTATCTAGATTCTAGCCAACGATAAGCATTGTAATGGGTAAACGGCTTCGCCCGGCTTAGCAGAGCGTTCGAAAAAGGAAAAATGTTACGAATATTGCGAATTGGTTGTAATATTGCTTGCTACGGTGCACTGCTCTGAAATTAGTTGTCAAACTGATCTTACAACATGTCAATTGCATAAACTGTCGTAGATGTTCTAAGGCGAGGCGAGGCAAGTTAGTTCGTTGATTTATTCTCTGATATACCGATTACATTCGCGTCTTGGACGTCAATGATAATGATAATGATAATGATAATGACTCTTGGGAGTGAACCAATTGGCAAGAAAATAATGGTTGTGCGTGTAAGTGGACCCGCTGAATAAATCCGTCTCGTTCGGTGCGCCCGCGACCAAAGTTTTGTATGTAGTATGCTTAGTTTTTAACAATACTGATGGTTTTATCGAACTATGACGTGAGCTGAGAGCGCGAGTTTCTGGGTTGAATTTCGTCGTCAATGGACATATTCTTTGGGGGCTCAATCAGGAGAGTATCAATTTCAAGGGTAAAATAACTGATGGAAGTGCCGGGTTGTAACGAGTTGGTTTGAATTGGATGAAATGAAGTCAACATGTTATCGCACGAACGGGTGTTGAAAGAAATTCCAGAAAAAGTGACTAATTATTAACGTGCACGGCTCGTTACTGTTGGCTGACAAACAATCCTTCGCTCTCTCGCGTGCGTAATTAAATATTATCACGCGAGTTATGACCGTAGCTTTGACTTTGTGACCGCGGCCTGCAAACATAACCATCCCGTCATCTGGATAATTGCCGGGCATGCACACCGAAAGGTAATTGATGAAATGATGGGCGGTGTTTATGACATAGATCATGCACAATACTGGCTTCAATGCAATTGGTCTAAATGCACATTACGAGCGAGCAAAATATAATAACATCTGCTCGGGACAAACACTAAACCACAGCTGGACTTAACCAACCCTGACCCGACTTTTTTCTTTGGCCGTGTGCGATATGAGCGAGCGAACGAGCGGATGTATATGCAGGATTTGGACCGATTTCACACTATCGAGGAAAAAAGGCTGATCCATTATTCATCTGAGAAAAAAATGTCGACTCAACAACAGATGAACAAAACACCAGGTACAAAATTGATATTGCAGTCCATGTTATATACGGATGAAGCTCTCTGAATAAAAGCAACAGTTATCCATATCTATTTGACAAAATTTCAAACCCAATTCACAGAGAAATATCATAAGCATAAGATGATTTGAAACGTTTTTTAAGACAAATTGTGAATACCAAATAATTACTAAAACTAATTATACCTACATGTAATGTCAACATACACGAGACTTCCCACGTCGCACGGCGTTAAACTGTATTGTCCTTTAACAAAGCAGTTTTCCAGCGGATCAAACCATCAAATACCAAGATTAAAAAATGTTTTCACGTCAAATAGCTATAAGAATAATATTTCAGTACACAATTCCAGACCAGCATAGCATACCGCCTGAATGTCTAACTGGCGTTTTATTTACATTGTTCAAACAAAGTGCACGGAGTTGTCAGATCTCTCTCTCTTCTCCGTGGCTCGGCATGATGGTGGGATGCTGGACATGGACCAGAACCGAGCCCCAAGGCGGCTGAACAGCATCTCGTTCTCGTCCTGGACTCTGACTCATCACAATATCTCGTCGTCTTCGAGTTGGATAGTTGCTTCTCGGCAGCCGGCTCCATTAGCCTTGGTGATATTTCACGTTTTATTTCTGCGACCTCTACCTTTACAGGTTGCGGATGAAAGAAGAGCGTCGAGCGATATACTAAAGAAAGAGCTTCTACGTTCTCCTTCATCTTATTCTTCTACTAGCCCAGCGAAAGCAAGCAGTCGAATAATGTACGAATTTGGGGGGCTTATGTTTCAACCAGAGGGCATAAATCCATTCTTGTCTTTCGGAATGCTGTTTCCGTTTCATTAAACGTCATAAAAATGCTTATTCACCTATGAAGTATGAAAGGAGCAGAGCCGAATAAATCGTTTGCCTCACCACAATGGTCAAGTCAAGATGGCGCCAACATGGTAAAAGTTATTCGACCGAAACGAAGAAGTATTTTCAATAAAATAACCAATAACGAAACTCGAAAAGCTTAGTATAGACTTCAAGACGATTTACGTATATAATATAAAATACATATAATACATAGACACACGTATTAGTAATTTCTTAAATTTCTATTTCTCTGATTATCAGTCCTTGCCCAGCCACGATATGATGTATCCATGGCTTTACCGTGGACTTTAATCACTCGGCAAAAATACTCGTGAAATGTTAGAATATCAAGTTGCTCAAGAGACTGTGTTATAAAATGCTGATACTTACCAGCGACCTGACGACAAATGCAATGGTAATATTTGAGCTAGATCGACACATGAACAACTATAGTTATCGTGTATTGATGTTATATGTTTAGTGTAATTGGTACATAGCCAATTTTTCTATGGATGGGTCTATGGGCTATGGATTTAGTCCTAACCAACTGAAATATTTGGCCCCCAAGCCTAACTGATTTATTGATAAGCATCGTGCTATTGAATGTCGTGATCATCAAGATTTAAATCGGCTGTGTGATGATGTGGTAAATACTGAGCGAATTTGACCGTTGAATCGCATGATTTTCGTGTATCAGGTGGTCAACACAGACAAAGATAATCTTCCTCACGGTAACCCTCTGAGATTAAGGTTTCTCTGATTGTGCACATGAAATAATCACCACGTATTTTCAAATTAGATTCGATTGTTTTGTTTGGAATGTTGCAGTTTTTTAGAAACGTAGAAACGTTACGGATATTTCGAAGTGATTTCTTTTCTAGTTTTGCAGCTAATAACGACAAACTCTTATTTGCAAGAGTAAAATCTTCCGCTCAAACAAATAAAAAATACGGGAAAAATTTAATCATTCTCTACAGAATATCTCTGGCGAGTAGGAGGGGAAACAATTATGCACCATATAAAACCAAAAATGCAAAGATTAAGATTAAAAAAACCACGGCATCACAAATTAGTATTCTGTCGTCCTTGCTGAGCATGACTCGGCACATTTATTATATTACTATAAGGCGCACAAAACAGAAACTACGCCTTGGTGTCAGGTAGGGAGCTAGCTGCATGATGGGCACCGGAAATGATTCCGGGAGGTCAAAAACACGCGAGCTGGTATTCAGGGAGGAAATTGCTCAGGGCGCTGATGGCAGAGCGGAGGGTTCAGGAGCTGTTTGATAAAATGATAAGCGACTTACTCGAAGGTGCCATGCGTTTTGGCATAGCGCGCCTGAGAACACTTGGAACAATGAAGTTATTCCTACATTATACACGATATAATCATTTGAAAAAGCTCACGTCAAAAAGTGTGCAGTGCATGGCTCGGACAAAAGGGTGTCTTCAAAAACTGTTCTGTATAAAGCAAGAGATTTTGCTGATTGATTGCGTTAGCGTGTTGCTCCCCTAATGGAGTAAAAAGATAAGACAATGGTTATATGAATTCTGAGATGTATTTACAAACTCTAATTTTGAGACGTGCGAGCGAGGAAACCATGGTGAGGAAATGTGCATACTCAATCTTGCTCAGTCTTTCGGCGCGTTATTTGGATTAATAAGATCTATCAGGAATTCAGAGTCACGCAAATGTATGAGAACGGCTCTTTCTGTGCAAAATATTACAATAAGCCTTTGGCGGCGTTTTTGAAGTCTCAAAGACATCAGGCGACAGTTTTCCACGCTGTGGTTCTCAATACATCATATTGTCCTTGCGCAATGCACTGTGATTAAAATGCACGCACACGCCGGAATATAGAAGTAAAAGTCTTGTCGGCGTATTCATTTGATATGAGTATACGACTTCAACAAGAAGAAAAGAAAGTACCTCGAAACATGCAACGTACAACGTCGTCTCGATATTATAAAGCTCTTATAACCAATATTACTTCCGTCAATTCATAACCACAATAGCGTACATTGTGTAGCTTCTCAAGTCATACAATAGAAATCCACAACAAACGTTTCCCAGATTCTTTTCGGAACGATTAACAAATTCATCAAACGACCAACCTTTTAACCGATGAATGACTCCCTGTAAATCTTCAATGATTTTCTGCACAGCATGGTATCAAATGTCATCATCGATCGGTGAACATTTCCGAGCTGGGATTAAGATCGGATATCCACCAAAATATTCCACAGGAAATAATAACCATTTCGGAGCGTTACTCCAACTTCTCTCCCCTTAGTTCATGATATTATTAACTTAATCGCCGTTACGTTCTCTTTTTAACCACCCTCTTCCCTATTCCATTCCATTAACAGCAATCCCTGTTGTCTTTATTTTTATGTGCATCTACCGTAAATATGATAATACGCAGCCCGCCCG
>QKMV01003225.1:0-11783 GCA_003287335.1 Lednia tumana
TGTGTGTGTGTGTGTGTGTGTGTGTGTGTGTGTGTGTGTGTGTGTGTGTGTGTGTGTGTGTGTGTGTGTGTGTTTGAAATATTGACTTATTTTTTGAACATTGTATGCGAAAGAGCCAATCGAAAATCGATGTGTCTATTTTCTATACAATGTAGACTCTTTTTGAATGGGCACTAACAAGCCATGTGCTCTTGACGTGACCATAGAACGTAATCATAACGGCGAACAAATACAAAAGCAACGTATTTTGCCGACACCTGCAATACTAACCTGTATGATTTCCAAGACATCGCCCACCCCGCGTAACAGTACCACTGGATTTACAGCGAACCAAATGAAAATATATTATGGTGCGCCTGATATTGCGTGCCTTGCCGACACTGAATTTTAATGTGTGCTTGCTCTTATAGGGTGATGATAAAATACGACCCGTTAAGTGTCACATAACCGTTAATTTAAAGGTCAAGTCGTTAAATACTTATTGAATTTGACGAAAGAAACAATTTGATGGGAACAATGCATTCTAGGATCTCAGTTAAAGATCCAATCTGGAATGTAAACAACAACGTTTTCGTACAAATTCTATTTTTGGACAAAATTTAGATTCATGGCGGTGTCGAAGCCAATGGTTGTTCTAGATCATCTGATAAATGATGCACTGCACTGTCTTGGGAAAATGGTGGTAGTATGGATGCGATCGACCATGTCCATTCGACACCTTCACGCTGCATTTTCTAGCCTAGGAGAATTCATAAAAATGGACACGTCAACCGTTTATTCCCTCAGGAAAAGGAAAGGGATAATGTAGGTAACCAGGACTTCCTAGGACATTTATAAACACTTTATCAGTCGACACCCCTCACATCTCTGGAAATCTTTTTCACGTGGCTAGAAGTATGGTTGACGTCATGGATCATAACATTTTTGTATTTGAGCTGTATTTTGCCGGAACATCGTTTGACATTCGCTAAAACATCTTACAGAAGATGAACCTCGAACAGAATTGCGACACGTCACTTGTTCTTAAACTTTCTGAAGTCAGTCAGTTAAATTTTCTCCTTGTAAAAGATTATGTTTCTATTTTCATTTCGTTTTGATAATTCTTCCTTAGTCGTGGAATGGAGATGACGTGCATGGCTTTTGAGCCCCGGGTTTGAATCCCACGCAGTCGTCATAAACGAATCCATCAAGTAACGTTGTTGGGACTCTAAAGTCTCAAAACATTAGTGATAAAATTATCATTCGCACATTACCTTAAGTGAACATCACAATATCAAAATCAATGACATTACAGTAATGCAGTGCTATTTTGCACTGCCAGTAAACATAGTACCCAATTCTGTTGATGCCAGAAGAAACAGTTTTGGTTTTCTAATTGTAATTACAAAAATTCTTCCAAAAAACAAAAAATATCTGTTAAAGTACAGTGCTATAATGAATTACGTATATAAAAAGTAGTATGTTAACTGGACATGTAGAATGTAGTGCTAAAAGATGTCAATAGTTTTTTAAAGACCAGAAAATGAGCACAGTGCTTTCATATTACTTTGCCAGTTCCTATGCCACATATTTCTTCTGATTAAAAGTCCTGCGCCAAATGTTTCGTATATCTTTATATTTTGGTGAAAATAAACCTTAATATATCTTTACATTCTGTGTAAAACAAATACAAAATCCCAAGATTCCAGGCGGTAATTTAGTGAATTGATTGTGTACAACTGGCAACCCTCGGAGTGCTACGCCCCAAATCCTAATTACAGGGATTGAAGTCTAGACAGCTTGCTATTCCACAATAGAAGTGTTTGATATAAAGATGAAACCAGCCCTGTACTCTACCCACGCCTGGCAAGGCTTGAGATCGGTCGAACGCTTAGTGAGCCATTAACACAATCCTTTATAGGCGCACTCGTAGGCGGAGATTGCGAATTAAACGTATATTATGTAGTACTATATTGTTTTTTTGACGCCATTCATAAGAGCTTACTCCTAAAGCAAAAGATCGGAAAACAAGAACCCGCGAGGGACTGTTCGTTTTGATTTATAAGAAATTGAGCTTTTATAAAAATAATATCGGCTAGTTTTTCGTCTCGAATAGTTATACAAATTCACTTTGTATGTTCTAATTTAATTACCGTTTTTCTGCTTTGGAAAGGTATACCATGAGATCATTATGAACTTTACTTCATTTCATGGCAATTTTTCTTGTTACATCTACCTATAATCGCTAACTTGTCACTGACGACACGGGGTTTTGATTACATCACCTTAGGCCCGGTTTTCTGGGCATAATTATTATGCAAAAATACAAATATAGTGGTTGAACTTTTAATATTAAATAAAATACGACAAAAGAGCCTCATAGCTCCTTGTGTTGGAGAATTCTGAATTATCGGAATTGACAGCTTGTCAAAGTCAATAGATCGTAAGTGATAAAAAGATGGAATTTAAGTCATAAGAAATTTCACAAATTGTACTGTGAACTCGTCTTTCCTCGCGATGAATAAAAAAATTACCTAGTTGATACGTCATACTGTTGAAATCTATTCTTATTTACCTCATTCGATTAGGAAATGAGCTTTTAAAAATTCCTTTTAAAAAAATCCAACGCATTGAAATCCGGATACTGTTTCATATTGAATTAATTCCAAAAGTAAGTGCACTTTGCTTTTACAATTAACTTTGCTAAATTTTTAAGTATACTTAAAGAGAACGTTTTAAAATTAGCTTTCCTCCGTGTCGTGACGCCCATATATTGCATTTGCTTTGAGGGTCGCAAAAGAGACAATATTTCATTCATTTCCATTTGCCGTCACCTCTCAAAGAATCTGGTTACGTCCTTGACAATTTAATCTTCCTTGTCACTTCATCCCCCCTTTTCCAATCGCTCCTTTGAAACGCATATCCCTATAATACAAGCAGCCTGAATAATCCGCGCTCACGGTGTAGAATGGAGGCAATTCAAGGGTCGCATTTGTTGTACTACTCTGTGAACAGTCTGGTCATCTTAAAACTAACGATCTTTGTTTCGGAAATACAAATCTCACACTCTTAGATCCCATCCTAATCCAGCCGTACAGCTTTATAGCTACAATTGGCACAAGTTGGCACAAATATATAGCATATACGCTAACTTTAATTACTCGAAACATTACGCGACGTTTAAAGAAAGTGCGTGCTTGATGTGAAGGTGTCCTTGACTTCCAATCCAAACTCAACGAGAATTTAATTAGTTTCCCAAACGTGTTAAATTATGAAAGCGGCAGTTTAAGACAATTTGCATGTGGTTTGTTCTGCCCCGAGTTCGTATTTCGCCGATCTCGCTCGGCTCTTTGATGTCGGCCGTATCTTTTAGTGGGCCGGAAAAACACAAGGGTTTGGTTGAGAGGTCGGTGTGCGTAGAAACCACTTGGCAACCCAAGGTTCCACCTTAGTGGTTCCACTTGGAACCATACATAATTACCATTCATTCGTTCCTAGAGGTCTGTGCCGTCCACTCAAATTGTCCACTTACGATTCTCTACGCTCCTATCTGTTCTAATTGAATTTCACTGGGTGACCGATTGTTGTCGGCTTGTTACTGATGTAGAAATGACTTGGAAAATAACCCGTAATTTAATCAATACTATTCATTTACAAATAGCAGAAAGCTTTTTTTCTTCTTCAATATGACCGTCTGCCACAACCTAGGCAATTAATATTTAAGACACATCGGAAGAAAACCTTGGTAAGAGGCGATCTAAGCAATCACCGTTATTAACACGATTCAGGAAAGTTTTTTGAGAACAATTGCTCTTGGGAAAATATCTAAAAATGGCTCACAAACAAATCTCTCCCCGCCAGAAAATCTGTTTGGACATAATTTTTTTTGATAGTAGACGTTGGATGAAGGTTCAACAGGTCATCTGCGGTCGTCTGAGGTCATTTGAGGTCATCCAACGCAACCACCTCGCATTTACTGTCACCTAATCGCAAGGTTTTTTTAAGTTGCGTTTACCTATTGTTCTGTTTATCTCGGTGTTGATGAGGTTGCACGCAAAGTAATTCGACTCACCGGTTTGCGTTCGTAATTATTATCTACATTAATAACTGTGCCGATTACAGAACACTTTGGAACGATAGCAACACAATACGGAAAGGTTTGGCATGTTGAATGAACCGGTCCCCCTGAGATCTTCGCAACATTGTGTTGGGTCAGAGGTTGAGTTGGTGACTATAATGACAATAGTGTTGTGTGTGTGGGAATATTCTCTTTTGAATTGCTTTTCGTTCCTAACAAGGGACGCGCATTTCTCCAGACCCTTTTTTTTGGCCGAAAAGCAATTCAAAAGAAGGCATAGCCGTCAACACAACATCATCTTTAAACGGCTCTCAAAACCTCCGCGCGTGCATAATGACTATATGACCCCAAGACCTCGTTGTTTTTGGGTTTGACAGCATGGATAATTGGAGGAAACCTGCTGTTCCATTTGTAATATCCTCCGGAAGGGACGTTAAGCGATTATCCCATTGGTGATCTTCCGGGCTTCTCTTTTCTGTAAAGTGATGCCATAGACCAGTGCCACAAGACCTGTTGGCAATTCAGTGCATCGTTAAATACCACAAAATCAATTGGAAAGTATCACTGCAAATTGTTACCGAAAATAAGATATTTGGGAAATTATTGCGAATTTTGCGGTCTGTCAATTTATCAAACCACAGAAGACGGAATCAAGCTTCAAAGTTCAAGGTGCGCTGCTAAATAGCGCCATTTTCAATGCTTGCAATATAATAGCCAGTCATATCCGGAAGTCTCGGATAAATAAGTTGTGCGTTCTATCTTTATGTCCTATAGGTATAATAACACTTCAAAGGAAAAGCTAGTAATGCATCACGTTTATTTCTCATTCCGCGCAGACCGCACATTCTATAGTCACATTTACGTCATTGGATGTATACATTCTTAAAAATAGTGAATCTACATTTTCTATAGCCTTTTGTAGCCTAGCGCCCATCCGAAAGACGACTGTTTATTTCGGCTCATTTCTTATGTGTCATTGCCAACTGGTGGACACCTATTCAACTAAACAGTTTGTAAGGTTTTAGCCCGACCAATGCTTGTAACGCTGCTAAAAGAAACGCTTCGGTCACATTGAAATCTCATCTCAATAAATTAATATTTGGAAGCAAAAAACCCTTTTCGCTTTTTGGCATGCTCAACAGTATGGCTGTAGATTCTATAGTTTACGAAATAGCAATTGCGTGGAGGTGGAGGTGCCGTGATTTTCAGTCTTATTCGAGCACGGTCTCACACAGAAATTCGAGAAACTATCATCCCAGCCGTTTGAAAGCACACTCAAATTTTACAGCCGTGCATGCAACTAAATTTTAGCTTGCAAAAAACTTTAACCGAAAACAATGGTAGTTATACAGTGTTGCGTGATCTACCCTCGTCAAAAGATGTGAGTGTGCTGATGAAACATATGAATACAAAACTAGGACATGCATATAGGCGTTGGATGGATGGATGAGAGCGGATGAGAGAGCATACTACTTTGTATTCAAAATGTTGGCCCCGGTAGTTGGTCTGAAGGGGCATAACGTGATTACAAACTGTGTCCTACAAAGCTGGTCGCCGTGAAAAGCTGCAGCCCGCTAGAGACTATAGTCGATCATTGAACGCTAACATGGCCGTGCCGTGGGCGCTTTTCCTATGACGTCGGTAGATCGACTTAACTTACTTTCTCTTGCCCCACAGAAAAAAACGTAGATTTATACTTCAATTCGGGAATGCACCTTTACAGATCTGCGAATGGAACGGAAGATATTTTCAGGCTTTAAGTGGATCATTTATTATCCTAGCGAAGTTTTTTTGTAAATTTCCTAGGAAATGATGCTTTTGAAATTCACGAGATAACAGAAGCACGCAGAATATGGACAACGTGTACACAAAGCTTATCATGTATGGTACTGTAGTACGGATTAGTAATGGCGCTCTACGCACCATTCTAATTTAGATGTTAGGTAGATCGGAGACTTCAACATGCTTTAAATTACCCATTCAAGGATCGCTTGGTGTGAGTTGTGGTCTAAGCCTAAACAAGACGGGACTTTTTCCCGCATGGAACATTCTGTAGGCCAATTTTTCACCCAAAAAAAACGCATTATCCCAAGATTGTCCTTTGGGGGATGTGTGAGTCTACAAGGAATTCACCCTATCTTCTTTCGTTTTCCTCGAATTTTCCACATTTTATCACTGAATTCTTTCCACAACATTCCTCGTAGCAGGAAGGAAGCCACTGACTTAATCTCACAAAGTGTTTCTTAGGAACTCTCCCCCCCCCCATATTTTTCTCACCTCAATTACTAGTTGCGGTTCTAACGTTGAGACAGTAGGTTTCTAAAGTTGTTCTTGATTCAAAACCAAAACGTATTCAAATTACCCAATAAGCTTCATTTCTAAAGCTTAAATAACGCTATGATCTCTTGGGTTACGTGGCAAGTTAAGCAACGCATACATTACGTTGCGAAGGTTCCCCCCATAAAACCTAACCCGAGTTCATATTGCATTGGTGTGCATGGCGTTGATTGCATATTATATTTACGAGCCTACAGGTGGCACATGTTACTGTTACCACGTAAGTCTGTTGATGAAAACCATCAAGTACTTTTCATTATTCTCAGAGCAAAAAGACAGCCAGAAGCTTACTACAGCTTGCTACCCTTGCTACATACATGACACTGGATCAATTTTCCTTCACCTCGAAAACGTATATAGATTGTCGATTGAATTTCCCATAGCCGCACCATGAACGTACGCCAAATATACGTAGATGTCGACTTACCTATGTATAACGTAAGTGTTAACAATTTAGTTGATAGTTTTGCTTGCACGAGCTTCGTGTAGTTGGCTGTCATTTGTCTTAATTATGTCGTCCGTGAAGGCACAAAGTGTCACCAACTTTACTGGAATTACTCCTTAATTATCAACATTTGCTAGCAAAGTCACAAGGAGAGTGACGTAAGCCCATAGGTCATATTATGTCCACCACTTCTGACAGGGCTATTTCCAGACTATATTATCATGGAGGACACGGAGACAAAATGATCATAAAGTAGCTTATGCGACGGAGGGGGAAAATAATACACAGGAATTGTTTTCAATGTTTCAGTATGTGAGCTCCTGTGTTACTTTTGAACCATATATTTTTGTTAATTTTTTTGGATTCTATTGTAAAGCAGGGGGAAATAATAATAATGTAAATAAATAAATAAAACTCTAGATGCTCTCACTACATAAACAAACTCCCACCCATGAAATATTCGGAAGGTAAAACTCAAGTTTATTTCAGTATTTAATGTAAAAGTTAACTCACATCGAGTAAAGTCTGTCGACCAAGCCATCTGTTATAGCTCGTAACAAATACGTACAACATACGCCACGAGGTATTTTTGCATGCATTACCAACGAGTAGCGAAGGGAATAACAGGTTCAAGCTACACGCGGTAAGCAAGGGTATGGCTGTTGGCTAATCCAATTGAAACTGAACACTATAACTGCGAAGTGTTTAATTGACATAGGTAAGGAAAATATGTAGATTGCCTAGAACCCACATGGTGCAAGAGAATTAACATGATTTATCACATACATATATTATACACGTAGGGTGAAACCTAGTTGCAGTAAATTCGAGTGCGAGTGGAGAACCCACAGGTTCTGAAAATACGTCATCCAACGTCGGGACAAAAATTTCCGTCACCAAATACCAAACCCATATCGGTATTTTTTGTTTCGGAATTGTCACCCGTAGGCACCAATGTTGGTACCGGCGGGAGATTCATGGTGGCGTTCACTCCTGTTTCTTTGTCCAAAATGTGGAACATTTATCGAAGTATGTAATTTTGATGTAAGTAAGTACTTAACGGTTGCAGCTGTGAATATGATTTCAAATCTGGAATTAGTACCGAATTTTATTTTTTAATGGATGTCTTTTAGGTTAATAAGACGAATAGACACATGGGAAGATAAATGTAAGCTTAAAAATTCCTGCACTCGTACGGTGTTTTAAAATCACTGTTGCAAAAAATTTACCTTGTTAATGTATTTAGTAAAATATTTATTTGTAAACTCTTGAGCGCAAAGCGTAACGAGCTGGTTATAAAAGTAGATAGCTCTAACAATAAGTTTTCGTCATCGTTGTAACTTATCGTAGGATAGGGGAAGATTATCTCTACATTTGATCTGAGATAAAATAACCTAAAGGTTCATTCACAAGCATGTTAGTATTCATCGCATAAGGCGAGCGTAACATCTTACTGATGCCTTTGCAGACGACGTGTTACGACCAAGACAAGGCTACCTGCTTCATACTTTGCCTGAAGCATATGTGTAGAGCATACGACGAGAATGAGCACAAGATTTAAATCCCCCCTGGTCACGACGATCAAGATAGCACTTGCGAATTATGTGACCGCAAACTTCCTTCTGCCGCCACCAACGGTACTTTCAGCAATCCCGAGGGAGCAAATCTCTGCTGTTTTGTCTCACGGTAATTGCACAAACACGTGGAAAGACGAAATACTACAAATGAAAAACTGGTGCGATTAATTTATCTAACATTCTAGGCATTTTGGTGGAAATATATTTTATAACATCGCATACGAAGATTTGATTTTGTGGGGATGTGATGGTCTTTTAAGTATGGAGCTTGAAGAAAATATAGTGTATTGCTATCTATATGGGGTGTATACGCATAGTGAAACGTCGTTATGTCTGGAAAAGCCCAACGTTTCATAGAGCCTTTTAACTCATAAGTTTTCGTCATATTTACAACAAGCAATAATTACGAGTCAAATTTGCTTTAACTGATTCCGTATACGAAATCAAATTAAATTACGTATTACCTTTATTCAAATTATCATTTTCAGTTCCTCCAATACCGCGTATTTTATTGTGGTCGACCAAAAAAGGAATTTCTAGTACAATGATAAAAGAACGTCTTTCATGCACCGCACTTTTACAATATTATAATCCTCTCTTAACCCGAACGTTAATATTGTGATATTTCCATTTTTGTATTCAAATTTTATTGACTCCTATTTGAGCGTCGCAGTCTTTTATTGTTCCAAAATCGTATACGCGTTTCCGAGAACAATTTTTGCGTTATTGGTCGCAATATGCAATAAAAGTATAATGATACTTGTTTGTCATGTCATGAAACTTGCATACAGAAACAGACACCCGTGTGAATGTAAAAACGCGAATGACCATTTTACATTTCCTGAAAACACTCCCCTATAAAAATAACCAAAAGCAGAATGTCGCATCCTAGGGAAATTAAACTAACTAGCTGATTCCTACAAATTCATAAATACCACAGCTAACAAAAATATTTAAAAAAACATTCATTAGATATAGGACGAATCATATTGATGTACATACATGAGATTGATGTTGATGCAAACTATGTTCCACCCAAAATGTGCTTAAACACGTAATCAAACGTAATTACAAAGTGCAACGAATCGGAAGTGCTAGCTACGTCCAATGATGGGCGCTGTAAGCGTCTTACACCCACGCAATGACCGTCGACGCACCCACACCTTCCTCGACGGCGACGGCGACGGCGACGGCGACGGCGACGGCGACGGCGACGGCAACCGACAGAAGAAACCGTGTGTAGTAAATCATGCAATCTGTACCTAGAGTGTGCTTCCCTCCAGTCGTAACTCGCATACTAATTGCGACCGCTTGGTTTACTCGTCTAGTTTTCGTGTCAGTAATTTTTATTAGTTTTAATTAAACACTAACCAGGATTTCACATTCTTATACAGGCTGTTTGGTGAACACACGGTCCCAATCTACAGATGTGGTGTAACTCGATGTGCAAAGTGTGGCATTATGCCAAATGCCCTTGACCCAAAGGAAAGTTAACCCTGTTTCCTAAAATTCGCGAGTCTGGCTCTATAACATCAATTGAATTGTTCGCTACTGAAACGGAATGTCGCATTTTCCACCAGCTTCCTTTTCAACAACACGTTCTCCCTTTTTCTATGTGCTGTACGAATTTAGAAGATGTTGAACCAATGCTCTATTCATTTTCCTTTGTCTGCGTAATAGATTTTAAACTCGTACCGTATTTTTATTAACTGACTTTTTCCATTTCTAACATTTTGATTTCAGGGCATTCGCAATTTTATTGAAATGATCTCCTCCCTTTCGAAACATCTTCATCACATGCGATAAGCACCCATTTCGAACTGTCAAGTAATAATGCGAAACAACGATTTTTTGCCGGAGCCTCACGCCTTACAAGTTTCTCGTCGCGTTATTTATTTGGTTATTATTTTTTCATGATTGTTCTCTTTTCGTTTAAAATACAATAAACCAGCTAGTAACGCGCTGAAAGTAAGCCATTTAAAGCGCTGCCACGTCAGACTCCCCTTCTTGTAGGTTACTCGACTACCAAGCTACCAAACCCGAGAGCCACCGCTGTAGCGGCTCATAACGACATTATTCCGACACTGTAACGTCACCAAGCCAAGATAAAGCTCTAATGTTTTCACGGATGACGATCCATGGAACAACACCGATGCAGATCACCACCCAGCTTACCTTTAATGCCGAGTTCACGTTTTTGTATCGTTAAATTTTTTTCACTATGAAAAATTCTATCCCCCTTGCGACACGTTATACTTTTCTCAGCGGTGAGATTTCCCTTGACGCACCAACTAGGAGGAAAATTCTTTATCTCTGTCATACTCGAGTTGCACACTTCATCTTTCCATCTTTTTCTCTTCACTAATATCGTCACTTCGTTGAAACCTCAAAGTTCGTTTCTATACGGCTTTTGTTTCTTTATTACTGGGCTTGGATGACTTCATGCGAATGCTACACCCGTGTTCTGAAAGTTGTGCACTATTAGGTTATACTTGACTCTTTCTATTTTACTAGGTTTTTGTTTCAAAGTAATTATGAAAGTATAGAAGGATATGGTGTAGGTTAGGTGGATTGCGGCCTCTTTTCGGAATCTCCCACAACTAAAGCCTATATTATTGACCAACCGCTGGTCTTAAGGAATCTGTCATACGTCAACGATTTTACCATTTTTGGCGCGATCAAAACTAAACTTTATGGTTGGAAAAACACTGCCGACTTATACAAAATACAGTGTTTTTCATTTTCAGCAAAAGGTATACCACCAATCAAAAAGAAAAATTGTTTGAACTCGGCACCTCCACCATAAAAGAAAGAAAGTTCCTCTGTGATCAAGTTATGATCGAATATAATGCAATCCAACATTTTAAGGATAACTCCTAGGCCAAATGCAATATATGTTAGAAATTGGCTCATTAGTTTCTAATTACAACTTAACACGTCATAAGATTTACATAAAGCGTAAAAATAATTGGCCATTTAAGCAGTTCTCTTAACAAGCTGACGAAGGAGAGAATACCTAAGCGTAAGTTGATATCCTTGTGTAAATAACTCTAATTAAGGGTTCGTATTTTAAATGTAGTAATTGCGAACGTTTATCAGTTTTCTAGTACGTGTTTGTAGTGTTGCCGTGTGTTCGTGCCCATGAGTATGGAAGCAAACCAAAGTTAGGTTTAACATTAATAGTAAATACCTTTTTTGTTGGTTCCAAAATCAATGGTCATGGGTCAAGTTGTCCAAAATATTTAAGGCCGAAAATTAAAAATAACCCAGCTGGCCAGGCCTGTCGTTTCTTTTCTTTTTTTTTATAGTGGTGTTTAACGACGCACTGTAGTGACAACTGGCCCTGTGGCACTGGTCTATTGGCGTC
>QKMV01003226.1:0-11782 GCA_003287335.1 Lednia tumana
TGACTAATTTCAGCACTAGTTTTTAAAAAACTGTTAATAACTGGGTTAAACTGCTGAAAACTTCTAACAAACAAGCTGCCAACGTTTCGCTAACCTTGGCAAGCTTGCCAAGCTATGCCAAGCTTGCCCAGATGAAGCTTTCAGCAAGGTTAGCGAAATGTTGGCAGTTTGTACCTCAAAGATATTTATTTATTTTCTTTCATTATTCGCTTCGTTTTTTTTAAACTATTTTATGTTGGTTGTCAAAGCAGTGCGTCGATAAAACCCACCAGTATTTGGTAACACAACAAATGGGTAGGCGTGGAAAGCTAGAGCTTGCAAATTTTGAATACAGAACGTTAATATATAAATCAGTCTGTTCAATAACGATGGCAGTCTATGGGACCATCCACGATGAGAACTGCACACACAATAATTGCATTGGGTTGAACAATCGGATGATGAGCTCCTTGATAATGTATCACTAATCCCCCCACTGTCTGGTGGAAACAGAGCCCATGTTTTACCCAGTGCATTGTTAACGGCTGGGGTTAAGCACTTGGCCAACAGTACTAATCTCTGTAATTTATTAAAGAGTCATTAAGTTAATCAACCTTAGCCTGGATGTGAACCATCACATTTTCATAACTGTTCATTTTATACGTCATAAAATGCTCCACTTCGTTTTACGATTCTTGCTTTTTGCAGCACTCATTACTATTATTAGTATGTACAGAGTAATTTGAACTCGACTTCTGCCGCGATGGCTTTGGTTTGAATCCGTGAACTTCAATGGACTATTTAGTACTCAGCGGTGGTAAAATATGAATGCACACCTCTAGAGTTAATAGTCCTGAATTTGTTGCTACGACTCCTTCATTAGGGACTAATTTTACAACTCATTCTACCACTGAATTAAGTGAGCCATTATTTCCACACAGGAACTGCCTCAAAAAATGCTGCCCGTCTTTTTCACTAGGTTATAAAAGTTGTAAAGGCAGAGTTTTCAAAGAGAGAACTTCTTTGAGGTCGAGAGCCATTACTGCAATGAATGCAGTTTTCACAGTCTCTTATTTTGATAGAATCAGTTCATCCATTAAAAGAAACTCGGCTAAAGTCTCCAGGACATTTGCTTGGTGGTTACAACTTACAAAGGGTCCCAGATCAAAGTGTTCTCTTCAAATAGTCTCGTTCGTCTCCCACACAATTAGACGGAGAACAGAAACTAAAGAGACATTGCAGACGTTCTAAAAATATCGATTTCCTCAAGGAAATGAAAATAAAATAAATTTACTACACCTGATTGAGTTCGAAGATGGAACGTGATTGGATTGGGAACGTGAGGGAAATGATTTCATAGCCGAACTCGAACGACAAGTCAAGTTTTGATTTGGTGGTGTTTAACTACGCTCTGTATTGACAGCTGGCCTTGTGGCCCAGGTCTATTGGCGGTGGTGAATGTTAGACTAATAATTCGAGTGAAGATGGTTCCAAATGAACAGGGGTTGGGGGGTTGGGGGGCTGACACGTAGCCTAACTAAAATACCACGGGGGTCACCGCTAAGCGTTCCATCCAAAGGACGGTACAACTCCAACAGCAGCAGGATTCTTCCACGAATCCCTTGCCGGGAGGTTGACGGCAACGCGAATGCGAATGAATATAATGAAGTCTGTACTAAAGCCTCAAACCTTTCTACGCATTGGCACGAATGGTCACATATTCAACTTCCGACCTAACGCAATTTTGTTTAACGTCGGTGATCTCACGATGACCGGTGTATCGAACATGGCAAACCATTCGGTGACAATTCTCCAGCGACGCAAGTGGTGCCGGTTTAAGCCAAGGGCTTGTTTACCCTGACGATCTGCGTGTGCTGGCGCTCGACAGCAAGGTGCAGCGCCGTCTGCAGGTTGACGTTCTGTAGGTCCATGTCTGCGCAGCCCTGGCGGACCAGCAGCTCCGCCACCTCAACGTGGTTATTGAGCGCAGCCAGGTGGAGCGCCGTGTAGCCATCGTCCTTCTTCTCGTCCACGATCCACGGCCGGGGCAGCTTGAGCAGCAGGATGCGCATGGCGCTGCAACAAGCAAGCGGTAACGTATACAATCAACCAATTCACGCTGCGCTAGGATAGGTAGTAGCTTGTCACTTCCTATTGAGGAGTAAATAAAGTTTCGTATTATGCGGTAAAATATGAAATATGCTCACGTTGCATAAGATACATGTATCAAGATGCCAGCACATATTCACATATTTCGTGATATTATACGCGAGCGTTGCAAGCAATATCCTTCCATGCACACATACTTTATGCATGCCACTATCAAATGGCGTCTTCGTAACTCCCATAGGCGACTTACTCATGCGACTTCTTTATATTATGAGAAATTCTAAATCTACCTCAAACAAATTTCCTCGAGATCCTTCGTCTATGGAGGGGATTACTTTTCACTTCTGCACGAGAACAGGGTTTGGAAAAGGAAAATTTCCTCCTCAGGAAGGTCTAGGACCAAAATTGAAAGATAAATTTACAAACTGAGAAGCAAAGTAGTGGGTGTCCTTTCGGTCTTCGAACATCGTGCTACTGAAAACAGTTACAAGTGTATTGTCGTAATAGCATTTGCCATTCTAGAGACCCAATTGAAACGCAGTTGCTTGACAAACACGTGATGGATTGAAAGTAGTTAGCCTATCCAGTTTTCCTTGAATTTTCCCTTCTTACATTTGAGTTCCATGCAATTCGAATCCAGGTCAGAAAGGTTTGGGAGTAGAAGACGCATGTCTAGACGACAGGTTATTCAATTATATACACAGATCTAGGAGACTCGAGTACCGTTCAACTGACACATGACAGACGACACAGAGAATCCCCTCAGCTGGGATTTCACGCTCTTCATAAATGCACCCGTAGACTTGCAAATAAAAATGCATTTATGCATTTCACTGGGACTTAGCGTACGTTCTTGGGATCTACAGGGAGTCACTTCGTTTAATACAATGTCAGAGCGAAAGGAATGGGGGGTAGTTTGGCAAATAACGTTCATAAAATCTCTTAATATTTTCCTCTATCCATCCCGTACTTTTGCCACAATGGAGGCAAACTCGAGCGCACCCTTACGATGGTAATGCGATGCCAGTGAGTGAGTTATTCTCAGTGAAATCCCAGTTGGCTGCGAGCCATACTAGGAGTGAGTCTCTAATACACTGCTCGAATGTTATTTCCAACCTGGACGCTCGCGCGTTATGCAAATGTAGACCGTTTCACACCACGGTGCCTGCCAATCTATCTACTATAGCGATTCACGGGCAGTTGGCTTCACTCTCTAGGCCAAGGTGTCAACGTCGAAGATCACGCTAGCATCAACAATCAAAAGCCGCCACGAAGAGAATTTTCAATGAACTCTAACGACTCGCTGACAGAATTTGACATCCTATGAAATGGCATTAAAGGTCGAGTTGTCGAAACGCTCCACATGAGTGCATCACGTACAAATATTAATATATTAAATTGGAAAAGGAAATCGACACGCTAATACCAAAGGACGCACGTTCTTATGAAGAAATCATAGAACACATATGAACGATTCAGATCTCAATGGCATTTTCCGAGATTGGAGGCACGTGGCAATATAAAATGACAAAGAGAGTAAATTCAGCAAAAAGCATTTTGTCGCTAAGCAACAGGGATGTCACGTGGTAGACAGGGAGGCAGCCAACGAACAGCGATCGGCGAGCAACGTATAGCAAACAAATCAGGTGAGAACCAACGCCTTGTATGGCGTTTTGGGAACACACACGTGATTCTATATCCGTCTGCATGCGGTGGCACGTGGCATGTGAAGCATGCGAGAGCAGAGAGAGAGAGATTCCAGGGGAGAATCCTCCTCGTTGTCATCGCGACGCCTGGAGTCAGTAACAAGAGCGTAGAGCGGCGCCGGGGGTCGACGCCTTACCCACAGCTGCAGCGCCACGGCACCGTCGATTGCTTCTTTATATAGAATAGACTCTCGCGGTAACATTATAAGAAAAGCTTTGAGGAAAGAAAAGGCGTTCACCCTACGTGGAGCACGTGTTGACGAGGTCTTTGATGATCCCTAAAAGGCTACTGCAGCTACAAGGAAATTAATTAAATGACTCCAATGAGTATCTAAAATCTAAAAGTTCGGACGAGCTTTTTATCTTCTTTGCCAATGTATTACAAGTTTGGACAGATTCAGCAAACTGCGATAGAGACTGAAATCGAGGATAATTTATTTTTCCCTTTGAGTTGATACTACTGCGAGTCTACGTCAGAGAAAAAACAACAATTTCAATGATTGAACTTTTTTCCGAGCAGGCTGCAACTCTTTTGAGTTTGACGGTCGCAACTCAAGCCTGACTGCCACGGCGTAGACGCGGAGATGCCCCACGCATTCTCGGCTTTTTACGACGCGTTTTGTGCGGCTCCAGAGACCCATGCATCTAACATGTGTTGATGACTCGTAATTGAGCGGATGAATAACATCGGCCCAACTCAAATAATTAAACTACGAGTACAGTGTCATTAGTGGCTTCGAGCAGTTGAAGAGCACTTTAACTTCGGAGCCTCATTTCAACGGCATTGTCTCATCTCATTCGACGGATGGCGATCACGCACGTGGCGAAAAGAGAAGAAAAGTAGCAGGTACACGTCGAATTTCACAACATTTTACAAAAATTAACGCCACGAGTTTACTACACATTGCAAAGGAGGAAATTCGAATAAAATTGAGTTCAAAAATTATCCGGGTTCGAGATGTCAAAGTAAGTGAAAATTAACGCAATCATGGCAACAATCATCGAAAAATCTCTTCGATTGGCGTGTACCGAAATAACGAACGTCTGTTTAAATTATGCCAGTGACCAGCATAATGTATTGGATGTCCGATTACGTGGGCGCCAAAAGCAAAGCACGCCGAGATTTATTTCGGAACTGGCAAGAGGGATCATCGCGATTGACATTTTGGCTCACGAGATATGTGTCCTCAGCTAATATGATACACGAGTGTCAATTCTAAATTGAAACGAGTTGCACTCTCAACAGATCGTTTTATTAGATTTCAGTTTAAATTATTTGAATCATCTGTGGTTGGTAGCATAGCCGGCTTGGGTCAGGTCAAGCGATCTCAGCAGAAGCGCGTTGCGTCATTGAGGCTGCAGCTAAAGATAGCCACACATACGAATTCCTTCGTCAGTTTCATTTCGTTTCGGTAATAATCGAGACCACAACATCACGCCACGGCCGTTTGTACGCTAGATATGTGTGAAAACGACCGGCAAAATGCCGGCGTTCGCGTTCATTCGGTGTTTGCTCTACGGAGTTCAGACACACTTGCGGTCCGCCCCGGTCGCAGCTGTATTGGCTGGCACCTGACAATTTTAACACTTACCAACATAGAAACGCAGTGAGTACCACATGCATTGTGCTGAAACGGCCATTTGGTTGATCACACTGACGTCATTTCGTAGCATTTTAAAAGTCTCGGTATTTATGTCGTGAATGTCGCAAAAATGTGACTGAACAATTCCGTACCTATATTACTACCGAACGCAATGTTACGACAAGAACAAAGCATGGGGTAGCACGGCAGTAAAGTTAAGGGTAGCAGCGCACCGCATGGCCCACGCATCCGGTATAAGAAGCCAGCATTGGTTTTGTGTCTCATGGTTGCATCTGCCACGGCCGGGGATCTAGACTCGAAGCTAGAAGATGACACATGTGCTGAATGCTGTGAAGAAATAAGGTGGGGGGAACGGGGGAAGGAGAACATCTCGCACAGATGTAGGAGACAACTGCACAGTAGCATTAACAAAACCCTCGGGATAATTAAACTAGCATAAATAGCTCACGATTCAAGACCATCTACGTCCATGACGAGGGAAAGAGATGAGCAGTAACAGAAGGAAAGTGGAAACGTATCTTACTTCTGGGGTACTTTCACAGGATGCCGTTATGAAGGAAATTGAAATGGATATTTTAATTTTTTTTTGCTTTGCAAGTTGGCGTAATTATCATCTTGACCACTTCCCATGTCGTCATACCGTGAGTCGTGACGTAACGCACTCACACTTGCGGGAGCGACGTCACGACTCGATGTCCGAGTGGAAAGGGATGCTGACATTGACCGAGATCTTCGAAACAGACAAAGATTTGACCCCCAGGCTAACTGCTGACCCCTGTTATTTGCCAAAGAGTCACTCTCATCATCAAAGGCGTTCTTTTCCTTTAATAAAGTCGTACCGCTCGGCGACAAGACAGTTTCTACGAACTGGAGAGTGGGAACTATTCCGTAGGATTCATTGGGAAAAGCAAAGATTACTCTATTTAATAGGAATTCAATTAAAGGTCAGAGTTTTCAAGTTTATAAATATTTAACCCGCTCGCAAGAAAGAGCAAAATCTAAAAAGGAAGCGCAACTTGAGGCATACGAACCGTTTAATCTCATAGAGGGCACGAGCCGCAAAATAGATTAACGATATTCGAGAGATACTTTCACAAACTGTACCGATTTCTTCCAAAGTTTCGATTAAAAATAGAAGTGAGGCATCTCGAGACGATCTGTTCGGCTCCGCAGTCTCGCCTGCTTCGTACCTCCAACGCAATCCCTACCCCAGTGCTTTGCTGTGGCCACACGGGCGGCTGACGCTGTCACGCAGATACCTCCATCCTCCATCCACGATGATGCGCACGAAGACGCGTCACCGATTCATTAATAAAACACTTTTAATGAGGATCACTTGATTGCCAGAGTACATAGCATATGCCAAAACTCAGACAAAAAAAACTTTGCATTCCGAATTTATTTGTTTGTTGTTTTCACGCTGCCTGGAGCTCACGTCTTCGAACATATTATTTCAATGGCAATTCTCATGCCACCGGGAGTCAGAGAGTAATGGAATAATGTCAGGACGAGTACGCTCTAGCGTTGGCAGATATGTGTTTGGCAGACGGTGATCGACGTGTAGGCTCAAGGAAGGACCTTTGCTTCGTCTTGAACCACGAAGACGACGGCAATGAGTACCACATGTGTGAGAATTCGTCTACGCGGTTCAACTTCAAGAGGTGGGGCGAGGAGGGCAGAGGGGTGTGTTCCCTTCCCAAGACATTACATCCGCAGCATCCCCCAAGAAGGATCTGCTTAAAAATAAAATAATACCCCACGAGCGGTGGACACGAGACGTGTGTGTCTGTGTTTCATTCTAGTCTCCGTGCAGTCGTGTCGGCGTGCGCTCGTGTGTGTGTTCTGCGTTCGTCTAGCCGAAACGAACACGCCGTTTCGTGCCTTAGGGATACGCTCATTTATAGACTGCTTGCTCGAGAAAAGTGTGCGCGATGTATTTTAAGAAATGAGACAAATTTGGTTTGCCACCATCACGTGGAAGGGGTAAGGTGAGATGGACCAATCGCGGTCATGTGAGGGATCCATTTTTAGCAGCGCAGCCATCCCCCAGGGAGATGAGCTCAAGACTCGCAGTCGGGTTCTTGCATTCAGTCGTCGGCCGAAGACGGTGGTGCAAGCGGGCGACGACGACGACGGCGTCCTCATCGAGGCCGGCCTCGAAGTTGCAGCCCGGGTAGGGAAGACAGCCGCTTGTCTTCTGGGCCGCGGTGACTCCAGCCGGGAGACGGACGACGGGGTGTTGTTGAGTGCAGTTTGTGCGACGACGTGTGCAGTGTGCGGTGTCGTCGTCGGCCAATTCACCGCGCCGCCGGACGGACCGAGTCACGGCTCAAGACCCAAGACTTGCGAGTCTTCAGAGGGCCTACACGACCACAGCCTTGCGACAGTTCCGTACTTCCTTACTTCTCATATTGCAGTTGAAACTTATGGAATGTAAAGAAGTATGGAGCGAACGCGGGCAAATACTCATCAGTCGTCAGTGCTACCTTTTCTCATAATTGGTTCAAAGCGAGAAGAAAAGTTTGGTCTATTTTACCATTGTTATGATCATTCACGGAATATTGTAATTGAGCTAGGCAATTTAATGCAAAATCAACAGCAAAAGTTTTCGAATTAGCAATTCAGCTGGCTTTGCAATGCTGACAGCGAGCGTTCAAGCCAAAGTTTAGTTGTAAAGAAATAGAATTGCAGACGAAACGGAGCAAAAAACTGACTGGAACATTTTCTCAATCTGGAGCTTATCCCGATGTCTGTAGACAGGATGTTTTGATGAGGTCGAGGAATGCCAACAAGACGAAAGAAAAAAGGGCACAAAACAGTATTTTCTTTGTGCACAGTGTTCGTCTATACACGACTACAACTAGAGGCAGACACAGATTATTATTCGAGCTGAAACTATTCTCTACACGTTTTATGAAAAATAATATATTTTCAACATTCTAGCCCGTACTCGCAGAGTTTCATTTCATATATTCGAGAACGCTGCAAGGGGGGGGGGGGGGGGCTGCCTTTGAAGCGCGCAAGGGCATCAATTTAATTAAAAACATATCTCGAAAGAAAATAATCGAATTCTATGAAGACCAATAACAAGAGAACTTCCATGCGAGTGAACATTTTTTTGCGTATTGTCAATCGTTTAACTAGAACACTAATCCAGTACAAATTGAGTTTTCCAGGTTTTTCGCGGTACCTACATGTGTTCTCTTTACTGGTATCGTTCACCAAATCCATGCTAATTTAATAAGACTCCTGATTAATTGGGGATGCATGGCATGCTAGATAGTGGCAGCAATGCCGTCAAACATCATTTGTTTACTCCATCAATCAGCCACTGATTCGATAGCGCCGTCCAGCGATGACAATTCTAAAGGCAATTGTGTAACTGAACATCACACAAGGCCAATATCATTTCCTCGATTCGAGCGGCAAACTATAACACAAACAATCTATTGCAAAGCGTATTTGCAGATTGCACTGTACGAGAAGTTATAATTGCAGTGGGTATACAGTCAATTAAAAATAAGTTTAGCCTTCTCAAGGGATGCTAGGTAATCAGGGAAGTCAAAGATAAATATCCCAAGTTGTAATAATCACCTAATGAACATAATTCACCGAGGACATTATTTCTTTGGGGACCCTTTTGAGAACCTATAAATCCCATTGCGTCAACGATGCGAAGATAATTCAATATCTCCCCCATTTACAACAATTTTGATTGTCTTCGATGTTGTAATAAATCTGGGAACGGATCCACATTTCAGCAAAGTTCGGAATGCTCGATTTCCTTTGTCGAATGGTGCCTGAAGATTAAGTCAAATTTGACCACGGAATGCACAATGCCGGCCCTAGTTTCCAATCTCCGCCCGTACACAGGCACGCTGGAACTGGACCTGGACCGTCGCAGGAGCGACTATCCTGTTGGAGGCTAAACCAGGGCAGACTCAGCGCCCGTAAATCAGCGCCACACGGCCGTTAGAGTGCGTTGCTGCCTGAAATCGCAGCTCCATGCACAGCACGGCCATGGCTGCCGGTGAAACCATCAATTCTGCCGACGAATATTGTGATAATGAGCGCAGCCCGGACCTAATTACGAACTACTCGCTAATCAAATGCAATCACTGATTAAACTACCTAATTAATATATGCACGCGGGAATAGTATTGGTTCACGTGCCAGTTTATTATGGGTAATAATTTGTAATTAATTACAAGTTAGGATAGTTACTAGGTGTTGCAAATTAGCTCATAGTAATCATTTTCTCATTAGAGGGTACATGTAGCAAATTAAGTTATTCATATTTCATCTAGATCGAGAAGAAAAGTTTGGCCAGCGCATTCTGTGCCTTTTGATAAATTGCGATACAAAGAGAGGAATTTCAGCTACAAAAATTTCATTTCGGCTGCATGAGTTGATTGGAGTGTGGAAGGTTTGGTCGAGCTATATTTCCGCCCACAGCTGACTGTGGTGAGACTACGGGCGTCGGCGTCTGTGCTCGACGCCCGGTCTAAAACTTTCAACGGTCGTCGCAGCTTATTCTTTGTTGTACGTAACTTTTGACTTGGGAGTTAGTTTTACAAGGGTTTGGTTTTGGCGCCTCCTCCCTGCTAGACAGATAGTAGATCACGAAGACGAACTGGCGAGCCGAGGGTTCAGGCGGGCGGCCGAGGGGGTGGCGGGCACTTTCTGGATACGAGGATGCGAACACAGATTCGTGCAACTTTTGGATGGTTCACGAAAAAGTCAGTTTTCCTAGACACAGAGAAAACCTGAAAGAATTATTAAATGTAAAAATGTTTACTTTAAAATGAGATGATAAATCACAGAATAAAAGCAACCCACGGATTTCGTTTACTACAGCATGCTATTCGATTCCCCTAGCTATTTCTGAGCGGTCGCAAACAGAGGATGCTACAAAATCTTCACGCTAGGTAGCAGCTGCACGTGTTCCGCGATGGAAATGTGGTCCACCAGCATCCCAACGACGGCGCGCGCTGCTTGTCTCCCGACCCGGCGCTTCCACCGAGATGAAAACTGCCTACGCGTGCTCTCCGTAGGTAATTTCGAAACGGACCCGAGAATTAAAGGACATTTAAATTCAAACTTTCGCTTTCTTTATTTTGCGCCCGACCGGCCCCAAATAAAGTGAGTGAGCGCCGTCGAGGGCACGACGGGATATCAGCTTTAAGCTTTATGGCCGATATAAACTGAGATCGCTTGTCATCGGAATCCTATAAGCAGTAAGATTTCCTCGGTAGCAGGCGCTGTGTATATAGCATGTATAATATATGCTATATGAAGTAATATCTCATTGTGGTACCATGGGAATTGTAACGTTGGATTATATTCAAGTTGTACAGTCTACGCGCAAACCACAACGCGGAAAGTATAGGTAGAACCAAATTTTAAGCACGAGTTTTCATATAAGTGGTATACAGGGGGAACCAAACTGGAGCATGCGCAATACGCTGCCACTTTCATAAAAGTGGTAATTAAAATGTGATACTTTAAGATACGAAGTGACTTTTCGTTGAAACGGTGGAACAAATTCTGTTATCGATGGACCAATTTCATTTTTTCTTGCAGTTTCCTTTGCACCTCCCAATACGATGCGGCTGAGGGTATCGGCTTCTAGTAAAGCTCGCTTCCTTCACAGTCGAGGCAAAAATACCACTCGAAAATATTGGATAATAATAATAATATCGGCGAATATCCTTCTTCTCGTTTTCTTAGCTTCCATTTCTCTATCATCCTTTTGTAACGCTTGGTTTGAAGTTTGTATAAGTTTGAACTGATAATGCAAGAAACTTGTTCTCAAATTATACAAGTTCTTCTTTTAATTTCCTAGTTGGTAATTGAATCTGAATGTTTAGCTACTATACTACTTTTCATTACACCATTCGAGTTGCAAAGTTATATTTCACTTGGACGAACACAAAATCCCAACCTGATTACATATGTCCCATCTCCGCCGGATGCCATGTAGGTACCCACGGTGACTTTATGGGTGCAGTTGCACTCGTCCACTTAGCAAATGCATGCAAGTTAAATGCATGCGATGTGCTTGAAGCACCTGGTCGCTCGTAGCCCGACATTCAACACCTCTAACCGCTTCGGTCGGTCGCCATCATGAATTATTCCCGCTGTGGTCATCTGCCGACCACCGCGAAGCGCCGCGACGCCGTGCGACGCGACGCACAAATAATGGCATCCGGGACCAAATAACCTGCGGCATCGCCGTTCACCGAGAGGCCGTATGCTCGTACGAGCATCTCTCTCTCTCTCTCTCTCTCTCTCTCTCTCTCTCTCTCTCTCTCTCTCGCTCTCTCTCTCTCTCTTCACTCCACTCGCATTTAGTTTGCGACACTTGCTAAAAAAAAGTAATTA
>QKMV01003228.1:0-11780 GCA_003287335.1 Lednia tumana
GGGGGGTGGGGGGGGGGGGGGGGGGGGGGGGGGAAGAGGACGTCCGTTGACATCATGGTGGAAATTCAAGGATTCTGATGTTCAGACACACTTGGCTGTGTTCGGCGGCGATTGAACTTTATTTTGCTTCGCCGAACTTGAGCAACATTGTTTGGATCATTTCTCATCAGACTCATTTCTGTTCGGGGCTGGGGGCTTTGAAGCTATGGCAGCGCCTTCACTCGCCTTGCCATCCACCTCTCGACAGCACTGATTAGTGGAGGAATCCCATTCTCTTTGAGTTTTACCGTCCTTCGGAAGGGACGTTAAGCGGTGGTTCCCTTGGTGCTTTTCGACAGGAGTAGCCTACGTGCACACACCGGGTTTCCCCTCTTTGCTGTTAGGTTCGTCATCACCCTCATTATCATCCTCATTCACCGACTCCAATTGACCAGTGCTACAGGGCCTGTTTTCAATATAGTGCGTCGTTAAGAACCATATACTTGATATAATGTTGTTCTGCCTTTACGTAGCAGCAAATCAAGTCATTGATGGAACGTAACCACCTGGAGCCGCATTCTGTAACTTTTCCTGCAGTGTAATGAAATGAAGTTGAAATGAAATGGAATGAATTGCAAATTCTTTTTGCTATTTTGACTTCGTTTCCGATTCTGAACGGAAGTTGTTAGGTCATTGAGATTATTCCATCTAAAAAACCGAACAACACTTTTGAAATGCAAATCGAATTTTCAACTTCATTTTATCTCATCTCATCTCATCTCATCTCGTCTCATCTCATCTGATCATCTTATCAGTTCATCTTTACCTGAAATAAAACCATACTCTGTGAATAAGAGTTCCAGTTTGTAACTTCACTAGTGCATATGCAGTCGCCATATGTTCAATTCTAGACCAAATTCACTTAAAATAGACAAGACGTATGCCACATCAACGAAATTCGAACATAAGAGGACACAGTTTTAAAAGGGGATACAATTAAATTAGCCAGCCAAATAGAATAATAATTCATTTGGGTAAAATAAATTCAAATAGTAAATGAAAATGTGTCAAATTCTTGAGTGAGCAAGATGTTCAGTCAAGAAAGCGAGTGGTCCTTAGTCGGTGTAAACTTTAACTCTCGTTTTCCGAAATAGCGCGTGCAAAAATTAGCCGATCACAGTTAAATTTCTACTCGTGATTTCGGTAGATAGGGGGTGCAATTGTAGTCACCAATTTCACGTGATCGTTTAGCCCAGACGTATATTTCCCGTTCCAGAGAATCACGGCCGTTACGTCGAGGGTTCAGTTGGACGTCACGTGGATCGGACGTGTTTATGCAAGCGTCCAGCAATGAAGCGAGTGAAAAGATAGCAGAGATGTTTCTTGACTCCCCCGCTCGTAAACAAGCGAGCCGCGTGGGCGTGACGCTGACGGACAGCTGTAGCCCGAATGGAAGCCCTAGAGGTGTTGGCCGGCGGGGTGACGGCTCGTGCAGGCGGCGTTGTTGCTTGCAAAGATTCCCTCGGCAACGCACGCTGCGCTCTCGGATCGCCGACCCGTGGCCGGTCGACCTGCATGTGCCGACCTAGCTTCGCTTTTTATGGGACCCGTTGGGAACTTAACAATCCGTTAACAAAAATCAAGGCATTTGATTGGCTGTTGCGATGGTAATAACAAACTTATTGGTGCTTAATAGGCCACTGAAAAACTTGTTCTAAAGCCCAGTTTTTCAGTAGGCCGTAAACATTTAACGGTCCGCTAGAAAAATAATCAAGTGACATCTGATTGGCTGTTGTCATGATAATTACAAGTTAACGGACCGTCAGTTCTGAACGGGCCATAGAAAAACCGGTTCTTAGGTCAACTTTCGCAGTGCATTTCCGTTCGTTTTTTTAACCGTAGTTGATTATTGATGAGAAAATATCTATACTGTAATCTAATCTTTTCTTGCACCGAAGATCGCCGAGCGTTGAAACTTTGCCTCCGACCAGGCTCGGCTATAAAACGTGACAATTTTCAGACCGATCGAGTCAGTAGTTTTATTTAAATAAAACAAAGTTTGACTTTAAACAAACCGATAAATAGGGAAGTGCATGGGATTGAGAGAAGAAGGAACGGGGGAAAAGGGTACGTAGAGATAGGGAAGTGCATGGGATTGAGAGAAGAAGGAACGGGGGAAAAGGGTACGTAGAGATAGGGAAATGCATGCGATTGAGAGAAGAAGGAACGGGGGAAAAGGGTACGTAGGGATAGGGAAGTGCATGGGATTGAGAGAAGAAGGAACGGGGGAAAAGGGTACGTAGAGATAGGGAAAAAGCTTTTGCTGTACCCGCCAGGCAGCGCCAGCCAGCGTTGCAATATGGCCGTGCGACGAACAGGCGAAGCCCGGGGCAACGCCAGGAAACGCTGCTAGTACGAGGTGTTTGTGGAACGAACGCCTGGAAGTTAGCATTGTCAAAGACTTCGATGTTCTCGTTTTGTAGATACGTGTGCGGTGTGCGATGTGCTTATGTGGTAAGCTGCAGCATAATCTGGATCTGTGTTCTCATATCAAATATACACTGTACATGACTCAAACGGATTAGCCATCATACGTGATTTAAATTCAAATATATTGTTTTTAAGGTTTCCACAACGCGTTTCTATCGAAATTAAAATTCTACGTAATATATCGCTCTTGCGATTAACAGGCTGATCAATAAAGAGAACTGATTTCCAAAATGATCCGTGCAGGCAGTAATCTGATTACGATTTTGATTGTGCCTTTTTAATTAACAACGTTCCTTTGTAGAATTTTACATTTATGCTTTTCATTTGTTACAGTGTGTATGCACACAGAGCTCTCCAATAGATGACATAAAAATCCTGGACTGATATTCGTAAAAAGCCAGCGTTGTGAAAAGCTCAATTTGATAATCCCGTAAGCGCTTTTTATAATTTTCATTTCGTAACGCGACATGTCCGTCCGAGGTACGCTGCGTGCGGGCATCTTCCCGTGCTAAACCATACCTGGCAGCCCCAATCCCCGACGACAGCTCGAAAACGACACACTACACATTTGCAATCAGACTGGAGAGCGACTTTCCGACAACAAAACCAAGAGCAACGTGGCTCATCGTGTCAGTGCGGTCTGAGCAGCGACTGCACTTTTAGCAAACAGCGAATCCCCTACAGCAAAATTTCACTTTTTTCGCAGGCAACGTGCACTGTAGAGATTAGTTACAAACCAACTACCGAGATAATTCCAAAAAAAGTCGCCAGTGTACAGGGCAGGGGGGGGGGGGTCGAGTGGCCTGGGAGTTACAAACGAGCGGCCCAGCCAATGCCTAGGCCAATATTATTATCTAAGCCAGGGTTGCTACTTGCTATAGGATACCTAGATCTCATTTAAGTAAAATTGCGCGCTTGCAGAAAAATGATGATAACATTGGCGATTGAAACATTAACCCGGCCCCAGCTCGGCACGGCCCGAGCCGGCCGTCATTCGTAAATCGTAACATTTAGAAAGTGCATTTTTACTTATTATTAATATCTAAGCCTTCGTTGTAACACGCGGCATAAAAACGGCGGTCCCACCGGCCCAAAAAACAGCCGGCCCACCGGGATTTGTCCCAGTCTCCCGGCGTGCCAGTCCAGCCCTGGTAGTGTACGATCTAACTACTGTAACTACCGACTAGCGACAGAATCTTTACGCAAAAAGTGCCTGTGGCGATAGCTACATGGCCTACTTGGCCTTCGCTGCTTGCTAAAAATGTGCTCGCGTCTGGGCGTTAGCACGAGAGTGGAGCGAAGACAAAAGTGGATCAGATGCCGATCGTATTGCCTCAGCGACGTGACATTGGCTTATCGTGTGTCAGCGCACACCGTTTCACAGGACCACCACCACGACAGGCAAAAACGATTTCCCATTGTAATCCTAGCCGCGGCGCGTGGCACCGGCCGACAGCTTGTTTGTCCAGTGTTTGTCTTTTGTTTGCATGCGTAATGCGTAGTGCGTGGTGCTTGGTGCGTGGTGCGAACGAGGAATTGAATCAGCTAGGGAGTGTGCGTACGGTGATTACGCGCCTCTGGCGGTTGGTGGCCACGAGCGAGGTGCGCGTCGTTTGCTCATCGCTTTTTCTACCCTTGGTAAACACCAGCGCTTAGTGGGAGCTCGTTGTCGGTGCTGGAGATATTGCAGATCAGTTAGCGCGTAAAGCTCGGCTTCCACGAGATTCGCAATGCGAAATTTCCAAAATCTAGGGTGCTTAGCCAGCCGGGCACGAGCTTTATTTACATTGTTGTAATTTGGCTTTTTTGAGTGGCTGGGAAAAAATGCGACGACGATAGCTCGCTGCGGATTTCGAAGCGGTTTTTACCTGAACGCCCGTTGACGCGTTGCACGATGTAGTCTGGGAAGTAACGTTCAATGGGCATGGAATCAGTCGCGGGTCTGGTAATGTAAAGAACTTCGAAGGGACTTGGAAGTGAGCAACGTTAAAACGGCGGCCGATTGTGTGGTAACTTGCGCGCGAATAAATATCAATAAAAACACAAAAATAAAATTCCACCTGTAATGCGCAAAGTTGTCATTCGGCTGAAGGTGTCACTTCCGATTACTTTTTCAAACGAGGTGTACAATGAACGTGGTCGCGAAAAAGCGAACTGTTTTCGTATTATCATCATTCGACGGTATATATCGTTTTGCGCAACATTTACTTGACACCCCCCCCCCCTCTCTCGTCGCCAGTAAAGGCCGCAGAAACAGGGGATGGGTATGTTAAAAATTTCGTACACGCTTTTTCCACGGTTTTCCAGTTGCCTCCACGGTTTTTTTTTACTCTGTTCGCGCCGGATAATTTTTATCTGCGTCGAATTCCATTTTCCTACCGCACAAAGCCGAAATAATGTTCCCGTCCATATTCTCTCTCCCCCACACCCGCTCAGCCCTGCAGCACTCTCTCTCCCTCCCTCGTTCGCTCGCTCGCTCCGTGCCGTCACATTTTCCACCCTCGGTGTTCGCATTTTCATCCGCGGAGCAAAAGGCCGGCCGAGCGACCGACCGGCCGCGAGCTCAACTTTTCCACCGCCTCGCCGCCCGCGTCGCGGCACACACGGCAAACGGAGCAACCGAAGCGCAGAAAACAAACAAGAAAACTTTGGCTGTGTACACACCGGCGAGTGTTCTGTTTCCCTGCCTTCGGATGGCGCCGAAACGACGAATTGGAATAGACCCTCGTCGCAAACAAGCTGCTCAGGATCGAACTCTCGTGCTTTGCTCGCGTCAGGACACGTCTCTTCTGCTCTGGGGATCGATAGCGAGAACAAAACACGTGAACACTGACTGCTTCTCTTTGTCATCACGAGTCCAAGGGTGCTTCTGCGTCTGTGTGAAGGAATGCCAGCTTGCGGTCAGGTTAGCTGGCTAAGGACGGTCACATGAACACAGTTTACTACAGGGAAGGGTGTGAAAGACTGCGAAACCTGAACTGTGGTTGGGTCTGGTTGCCTGAATATCGCCTGAATATCGCCTGAATATCGTCTCAAAAATGATCTGATCTCTCAATCGAGGCTATCAGTTGGTAAATTTTGTCACTTCATCGCTGACATTTCTCAACGAACCTCGAAACATGCAACCTATAGAGTTATGAAATAATTCCATGTTCAGTTCAGGGGTTTAGTTATCAGTCCAGCCGAAGGAACTCGTCGTCGGTTAACAAAGTCTACGCGGGTCACTGAAATGACTAATTAACATATGTGGGCAACTTTCAAAAAGAAGTGTAACAGCTAACTGTCCTAATGCACTTGAAATTACCCTCCTCCCCGTATACTATTACGAATTCAATAGTTGTCAGCAACGGGACCTTAGGCTACAGGCAGTGGTGTAGGTAGTCCTTTTTTTTTTGGAGGATACACAATTGTTTTCCATATGCAAGTGACTGATTTTTTAATTATAGACAAATGCAAAAATTTCGGGGGAGACCGGCTCAAAAGAGTGCGTAAATCGAGTTTCTTTCTCTTCTGCATTTCGACTGACACTAACGTAAACTGAAAACTGTGGTTTTCATAGCAAATATTTAATCAATTCTGTGTATATTATGAAGGTACTACCACTGAGTGTGCATATCCAAATTTCAGCCAGTTGCTTCGTACAGCAGTATAGTACCGAGAACAGCGAAGGAAGGTGACATGGACTCACAAAGGAAATTGGACGACTTGGTCCGCTCTCAGTTACTATATTGTTGATGTTTATAGTCTGCCCAGTAAAACGCGGCTTCAACCTTATACGTACTTTTCTGCCTGAACCTTGCTTTAGGGTTGTATACGCAAAATACGAAATTCATTAAAAATTGTTGTTGCATGTTTTTCAGGTATTTATTGAGCGTATACGCAGTATATTTTTTAGGTACACGCAAGGTGGAAAATATTTTTTTAGGTACACGGCGTAATCCCACGTTTACCCTCGACTACACCACTGGCTACAGGCAAACACACGTTTCTAATCGGCTAAAGCTACGTGTCTTACCAAAAATTAGGGTCAGTTTTTCAGTGGACCGTTAAATCTTAACGGTCCGTTAGGATAATAAACAAGACATATGGTTGGCTGTTGCCATGGTAATAACAAGTTAACGGACCGTCAGGTTTTTAACGGGCCACTGAAAAACCGGCCCTTAGACAATAGATCCAGTTTATCAGTGGACCGTTAAATCTTAACGACCAATAAGAAACATAATCAAGACTTCTGATTTGCTGTCGCCATGGTAATAACAAGCTAACGGACCGTCAGGTTCTTAATAGCTCACGGAAAAACCGGCAGTCAGATTAAATTTAGTTTGATTTGTGGGCAAGGTATTTTAACCAGTAAAACCGAAAGTTGATCGAAGATCGAGGAGTAAATGTTGAATGAAAAACTTTGTGAAATCAGTCGTGAATGAGTAATTGAAGTGGCCCGATAAGACGCATAGGGGGAGGCTGGCACACGGTGGAGAATAGGCGGGACATGCGTTCGACTCGAGACAGCAAGAGGGCGACTCAAGGGTGGTCCGGAGGACGCGGAGGATGACGGCACGGGGAGCTCGCCGCGATGTCGTCGAAATGTTGCCAAAGGTCACCTCGGAAATGTCAGCCGCGGTGGAACACGCGCTGTTAATTGACTCGATGTCACACCCCCTTCGTCACACTCCCGCGTGTGTCGCGCTCGCGGTGGGGTGGGCGTGGGGGAAGTGGGGGGGGGGGAGGCCCACCGAACGAGTCCTCTTTCCAACAAGACCAGGAATTAGAACCAAACGTCTCGGTCTCTCCGACAACAATCAGCAAGTCGAAGTCTTGTGCATTTGTTAAGACTCGTGTCTGTCTCCAAATCTTAGCATCTTAGCGTTAAAAAAATTACAAACTGGGATTTCTATCTCCAAATCTTAGCACTAGTTAAAAAAAAATAGGCTGGGGTTGTATGCGAGGAAATTTACTTCAACTTTCGCAGCGTTTCGTAAACTATGCTGTTTACTTTTTGGGGGATGAAGCGTTTCACTCCCGAAGAAGTAAACAGAATTATAAGCAGGTAGTTTTGAAATGATTTTAATATTCTTAGAATTTTAGTTCTTTAATACAGTCATGTATAAACAGTTAAATCAGTTTTGTTGAAGTGGGAATCTTCTTTATTACCACATTTTTAGCAACATTTCTTTTCGGTATCACGTTCGCCCCCGTATGAGAGAGCCATCGCAAAATTGTGATATTTCACGAGGTTCTAGTGTCCAAGATTTGCATGTCGATATCCAGTCAATGTCTTTCGCCTAGTCAACCCGTTGCTGCCAAGTTTCGGGAAAACTCTAGGAGATCCGATTGACGCTGTTAAACCAACCACATCTGGCAACGCGGCACGCAGCCTGCCAGGAGTATTTCATTTTCATTAGTGCCACACAACGGAACACACAAATGTGAAAGTCAGCGTATTAACTTTTTGTGCTTAGCTTCAGCGGGACTCTGAAGAAAAATATTTCCTAGTTTTAAATTTCTTCGGTGGAGGTGCCGTTCCTGTGCTAAAGTGGACTTGCTCTGCGGGCTGCGTTCAGGGGCAAACTCTACAGCAGGTCGTTTCATGCCCGATTAGCGACGCTGTTCGTCAGCAAACTGGCATCTTGAGCGGTTTTTCGTAAGGGTCGAGATGAACTCCGCGATCTAGTGGAAACGTAAACATCGCCATCGGTTCGCAAAACGTCCAATTAAATTCGGGCGCATAGCTATGAGCGGCTCCTCGGTAAATCGCAGCACTCCCACGCGATTATAAAATGCAAACGTTTCCGATTTCCTTCGAGCCGCACGTTCGTTCGATTCCAGACGTACATATCTTACCCCCCCCCCCCCCCCCCCCCCCCCCCTCCTCCGTCTCGAAAGGCCGAGCTGGGACGGCCCGAGCGCATGAAACTTGCATGGCCGGCTGCCGTCTTGCCTCGGTATCCGGTCCGACCGGATGCTGCGATGCACCTCGCCTCGCCACTGACGAGGCCTGCACCCTCCACGTTGGGGGGTGGGAATCGAGAGGCTGCTTTATAGGCGGTTTCATGCCCCCCCCCCCTCCCTCCAACCGCCCCCGCCGCCTGCGTTGACGGCAGCGTCGCCGTACTGCCGACATCCGCCTGCCTGCACGCCAGGCTCAAGTTTTCCCGCTCACAACATGTAGAGTTCCGATTTCTAGTCATTATAATGCTGGGTAATCACGAAAATTTCAATAAATCTGTTAGTAAACGGGTTTTACTGCTGAGAAATTCTAACAAACAAACTGCCAGTTTGTTAATGGCAGTTTGTTTGTTTAAAGTTATCAGCAGTAAAACCCATTTACTAACAGGGTTTTTTGAAAACTAGTGCTGAGATTAGGTAGAAGACATGAGTCTCAAGAATTTAATAATCACGAAAACTGGTTGAAAACTGGGTTAGTCACAGTTATTTTTATATGTTGAAATAATTTTAATAAGGCTTGACTAGAATTGTTTCTGAGCAGATATTTAAATGAAACGAGTCATAATGCGAACTTATTCCAAACAAATATTTATTTACGAGCGCGTGTGCTAGTGGGTTACGTTTGATCAGTGCTCGAATTTTAACATTCGGATAACTTTTTGTCGTCAACCGATTCGTATTGATGTATTTGCAGCAAATAAAGCACATAAAGCACATAAAGCAAATAAAGGAAATAGAGGGAATAAAGGAAATAAAGCAAATAAAGCACTCTCTGGGACGCTGCACAACAAGACGCCACTTTGATCGCTTTCGAACAGTCGACGTGCAGAACGAGAAGACATTCAATTAAAAAAAGTAATTTATTTTTAGAAGCGAGGTAAGCTCAAGATGTTCTGTGAAGTCTTCGTAGGTACATATCTTTGTTTCATGACCTCAATTTATTCACTTGGAATTGGTGCGAATGAATATGGGTTGAAAATACTAATCGAGGTAGTTGTAAAGCTGGTCTGAAAATGCAAAAAAATTAGGTCACTGATTTGAAAAACTATCTATTCAGCTAACCACGTTCCATTTCGCACATATCAATGGCTCAGTTTTGATGAAAGCTGGATACTGCAAACGTTCGGATAAACAGGCGCGGCAGAGTTCCGCACTCTCGGGGTTAACCAGAGGAACGGAAGGAACGATGGAGGGTGTACGTCGTCGTCTCGATAGAAAACCGGAGTCGATAAACCGACGCTGAATAAGATGGCGCCGAACTATTGCCATCTTGGAACGAAAGTATTTTCTTATTGCAGTTTCGCCAACTATCAAACACATAAATTACGCAAGCCTGAAAAAAATAGTCGGATAAATTGTCTTGTTTTCCGGGACGAAGGGTTTAATTCTTGGGAACTAAGTTAATTAAATTTGCCTGGCTAGCAGCGCGAGCGTGCAGCGTCGTCTAATTGAAACAAACGACGCTAAACTTGGAGAAAGCCGTGAGAAAAAGTGACTCGCAGCTCTGTAAGACGCTCGTTTGTTATTTCGCCGTCAGTGTATTAGCGACTCCAAGACGCTGGCTGCCTCCTAGCTGGCTAGATATTTACTTGCGTCGCGGGCGGATTAGCGAGGCCGTCCTTTTTGCATGCTATGAAGCTGAGACGGCGTGCGGGCGACGTCTTCGCTCGCGTTCAGCAACGCTGCCGAGGGAAGTTAACTCGGCGGCGGCAAGTTTATTAACGCCGAGCCGGAGGCGGGAGGCAAAGTTTATCGCTCGCCGAAAACGGGACGGGAATTTGTCGACGTTACATTCGTGGCTCGGTGCCTGCCGGCGAGGTTCGCGGCGGAGGCTGGCGCGACAAAAGTTCCGACAAGGTTTCCATCCGGCACTAAAAATGCTTACGGAACGATGAACATCTGGCAGTTTTTTCTGTCAGAATGTTTGTGCCTCTGACGAAGTTAATTGCATAAGTTAACGAAACGTTTTGATAGTTTTGAAGTTAAAGTGTTAAGGATAGTTTTCGAAAACTTTCTAGCATTCAAACCCAGTTGGTACATAAGTTAGGCACTAGTCTAAAAAGATTTCTAGCAAATAATGTTAACTATGTGATTCATTTAAATTGAAGGTCTATAGTACAACTAAGGAGTAATCAAGTGTTAGTCGGCGTAGTTATTTATTTGAATAAATATGGTCTTCAATGCTAGTCCAAGAAAGCCTGGACATGCTAGACTAGGGTGGAAAGCTTATAATGAACAGCCTAGATGAACAGTGCCTTTTTAGACATGAGTCTAAATAATGTTGTATCCTCTAGTCTTCAAGATTTGTGCAAGTAAGCCTGGATACCCTACTAGGGCGGAAAGCCTATAGAAAAAAGCCTCTGTAGTTTTTAAAAAACTAGTAAACTCTGTAGTTTTTAAAAACTATAGTGCTGAAATTAGTCAGGAGACATGAGTCTTAAAAAATTAATAGCCTCTGTAGTCTTCAAAGTTTGCGTTAGAAAGCCTGGAGACCCTAGACGGTAGGGTGGACAGCTTAAAATAAATCGCCTAGATATCAACAAAGACTTTTAGACATGAGTCTAAATAATGTTGTTGCCTCTATAGTCTTCAAGGCTTGTGCAAGTAAGCCTGGAGACCCTGGAAATAGGGTGGAAAGCTTGGAATAAATTGCCGGTATAAATGTGCTTAGGTGCTACGTCTTGTTGTGCTGGCCAGGGCAACGTTTCGTTAAATTTCCGAGAGAACGAAATGAAAAGCACCGCATGCTCTAGTTTTAAAATTACTTCCATCGACGACGGGACATCTGAGACATACAATTTTATTGTTAATTGCTTTTTGTACTCGCGTTGCCATTTCGGTACACCATTTATCAAACTGCCCTTCCAAAATGAATAATACCGAGACCAACCGAGGTCAGGTGGCTGAGATGCACGGGAATACGTGATCATATTTAGGTACGGTTTTCATAGAATTGTAATAGATTCTCTGAGTTTTATCATAGATCCAGTCGATTATTATTTACATCTTTTATTGCTGGACAATCGTATGCATTGCATGAATTTGTTGTTAGTTGTTCTTTTGTCCCATTTTCGCTATTCTTCTCTGCCAGAAGCAATTTACCCGTGTAGAAGTAAGCAGGATAGTTTACGAAACGTTACGAAAGTTTTAGCGTTATAAGAATATTAAAATCACTTCAAAAATACCTGCTTACTCGAGGATCCATTTTCACGTCAGCTTTCTTGGCAACTAGTGCTAAGATTATGAGATAGACACAGACGCAATCTTTCGGTCGTAGTCCGAGCCGAAAGTAAGCAGGTATTTTTGAAGTGATTTTAATATTCTTAAAATTATTACTAGCCATGTAATTGGCTTTAAAAGTTTAT
>QKMV01003229.1:0-11780 GCA_003287335.1 Lednia tumana
TACTTTTTTAATTTAAGCATTCATACATAAATTCTATTCATGAATTCCCTGCCCACCTTATACTATATACATCCACACAAAATTGTATTGACAAATAGGTATGACATGACAACATCAACAGAAACTATATCTGTCCCTCAAGATCATCTGTAATTTTGTCTTTAGCAGTCTTACCATACACACCACCTTCACATGGCTAGAATTTCCCACGTTTCTTTCGATCCAGATTTTATTTGTCAACCCTTCAGGGTTACTTTTTAAAATGTTCAGTAGGTAGGTAAGTGGGGCGCTGTACAGGGGCGCTGACTGCATGGAAGCTCGTAGGCTAGAACACCCACCAAAAAGTTGTACACCTTAAAGCCCCCTATCTTTTGGCATAAAAGAAACAAAAACCTACCAACCAACTACCTTATTTACTGCTACAAGCGCATACACACATTCCAGTCCACTCTGCCTGGGATGCTAGTATGAGCTCGTATGCGCATTCTCTGTTTCTGTTGTGAATGCTGCCCGTTTTCATTTAATTTTTGTTGAACAGCAGACTTGATGTATGAATTTTAAATTTCACGCTTCCCACGAGCAAACGATTGAATCTTTAGAACTGGTCCCCATAATTTCAGATTGATAGGTCTGCTTGTTTTTCTTTATTATTTTTTGAAAACCTTGTGATTTGACTGAAAATCTCCACTACTACATGTACTAACAGTGGATTTGAGCACCAGGGAATTTTTCAGTTAAGACCGAAGATTCCCTCAATAGAAATTGGCGTAGGTAGCTGCTATGCATTAACATGGTGAGCCGTGGAAGAAACCTTGTTCAGACCTATTTTCGTATACATCTGCTGGCTATCGTTGATAGTTTATGATGGTATACGAGGAAGTTTAGACAAAAGAAAAACTAGGCCTTTTCGGAAGCACTCTGTTCAAATTTACTTTCGTTCTTAGACCCAAATTGATATGGATGTAGAATGCCAAAAGGCGGGAACACTTTGTTGTGGATTAAATTAGAAAGGAGGTTCAACTTACCAAAATAAAAATTGTAATCTCATCTCTTCTGTCTTAATATGACAAAGGCAGATGCCGAAACGTCAACAACTCTATTTCCTGCGCTTACAATTTTCTTCTTTCCCTATGTTGCCCTTATTTCTAAATCCACAATGAAGTATCAAATTGAGCATTTACAACGACTCTTTTAAGAGATATGGGGAAAAATATATAAAAAATACATAGGCGGAGTTTGTTCTTTCATTTCCAACTCTCTTGCTTACCATCATGGGCTATCTTCGACAACTGAGCCAGCAGAGGTATACAAATATTGGTCTTCACATCATATTCTATGGGTCTTGAGCTTTAAAGGGGTTTAAGTTAAAAGACATGTGAAGATTTCATCAACTTTAACCCAAGCCGATTAAAAAAAAACACGTAGTGAATTATATTGTTTGTTCACTCAAGGAAACATAGATTGGTTGCTGGGAGAGAGATAGACATAACTGGATTGAACAGTGAATTTGAATGAAGCAAACGTGATTTTCTATCTCTCTTAGCGGCCAATTAATGATTCCTTGAGTGTACCTACCCATAAACTTTGACTTTGTAGAGTCTGGGGCTGAAATTTTTTCTTGAAGTACCTAGTGTTCTTTGAGGGGGGCTGGAGAACATTACCACGCATCGACAAGGATTACATGTTCAAAGCCAATTGCACGGCTAGTATTAACGTAAAGACTATGAAAATAAAAAAAAACTAGTGCTGAAAATAGACAAAAGACATGAGTCATAAAAATTTAATATTTAAATCACTTCAAAAATACTTGCCTACTCGAGAACTTGAACCCTAGACCTTTTGATTACATGGCAACTGCTTTACCACTGAGCTAAGTAGGTGACCGCAATTCGGAAGTGATTTTAATAATTATGAGTGTTAGATCTCACAAGGAGAATTTGAACCAAGAGGATATACATATTTCAAAGATCGCTCTGGAACAAGTAATGCTATGCTGCACCACAATCTAACCAACTCGACTAACTCCCAAACATTTGGGATCTGCTGAGATGACAAGATTATCAAATTTTAAGCCATTTACACGGCTTTTTTAACGTGAAGATTATTAACGTCACTTCAAAAATGCCTGTCTGCTCGAGGAACCAAACCCCGGATCTCCGGTTCACAAGACCCCTGCTCTACCATTTGAGGTAAAAAGGCACAGCATAGCATCACTTGTTGTAGGGCAATCTTTGAAATATTGTCAAAACCTTTTTAAAAAAACTGTTAATAACTGGGTTAAACTGCTGAAAACTTCTAACAAACAGTTTAACCCAGTTATTAACAGTTTTTTTAAAAACTATAGTGCTGACATTAGTCAGGAGGCATGAGTCTTAAAAATGTAATATTGTCAAAACCTCTTTGTTCAATTCTCCGTGTACTTCAGAACTGTAATTGTCTGTTTAGCTCAGATGGTAGCGTTATGGTCATGAAAACCGGAGGTCTGGAGTTTGATTTCTCGAGCAGGCAGGCATTTATGAAGTGATATTATTTTATGTAACGTTTAAGTTCCTTGTGTGGGCCAGTTACATAACTTTTAACTAGGTAGTAGTTCCTTTTAAATGCAAGGAACGTAACTTTGAACAAGTACATGTTTTGGTAACTTTCTCAACACTTGCCACCAACCCCACACCTTCACATATATGTGGGCAGCATGCCATGTGTGTACCAAAATCTACAATCATCTCCATCATAGGCGGTCACAATTTCCCTAATGCACCTCAAACCACTCCAACCTCTGGGCTTTCCTTATCCAAAATCCTAGAGCCTAAATGAACCAAATATCCTTAAGAGTTAGAACCTCCCCATCCCCCTCCCCATAATTACAAATTATTTTGAATTATTTATGTTTTGTATTCGATATATTACTATAATCTTGCTTTACGGAGGTCACGAACCGATTTGCATGTAAACTTTCACGTCAGTAAATTAAATTCTGGCCACCTACCTGACATTCCCTGTGTAAATAATGTATTTTTGGTTCATCTACCCCCTTTCGCTCGAAATGATTCATCTAACCGTTAATTTAAAAAATAGACCGGACATTTTCTTCTTATTCTGAATCGCTTCTATAACGTTTGGGTTTTGGGAATAGCACGCAATACGTACCTACAGAGTGTTGAATAAATCTATTATTTTGAATGCCTCTCTGGGCGTCCATTTTGGATCTGCCATCGCGCTCGTATAAAGAAAGGAATAACGCGGCGAAGCTGCGAACCTTCTCTCTTTCTTTGAATCCGGCGTGCATTATATCTTCGAAAACGACTCATTGTAGAATTAGCAATTAGGAGAACTATTTAATTTTCGCGAACAAATTTTACTTTTGGTTTTACGTTTTATTTTTGCTAGTAACGTAATTTTGCCGTTTTGTGCTTCAAGGTTGTCTTGCTTATTGTTATGATTGTTATGATGTTTTGATAGGCAGTGACCAGTTCATTTTTTTTGTTTTTCCCACCCCATAAAACTGAAATCTGAATCTCATTTTAAAATTGTGGATCGGTTCAGCTTAATGTGCGTTTTTGTTATGCCGTGTTTTGTCCTGTTTTCCCTGGAAGCAAATTATTTTGTGAGGTTAGGGCAGGTTGTGGCAAGTGATGACATTGCTTCCACACAAGTCGATCACCATTTCATCACCATGGGTGTTGGTTTACGACAGCGTGGTGCTAATGGTCAAGCTCTCAAAAACACAAGTAAATTTTATTTAATTGTAGCAATAAGGCAAAGCCTCTTTGATTCAAATTGTACAGTCTTGCAGCAGTCTTGCAGTAGGTTGTGCCTTGTCCCTGCAGAACAGGTTTTTCATTAACACTCTTATCACACGGTATGCATAAATAAACTATTTCACACAAGTTACTTTTAGCTGGAGTGGTCAACAAATATTTTCCTTGAAAGAAGCAGATTTGCAGAGCAATGGCATGATGGGTTAGTGTTTTTGCCGATTTGTGCTCTAGTGGTTAGCAGAAACCGGGAAATGACAGAAACAAAACAAATCATTCACCTGCTACATGTTTTTTGCTGATAGAAGATAAAAAGTTTCTGCAGATCTGAGTAGATACCCACCCTACGTGTAGGCAGTACCTACCAGACAAGATGGAAAAATAGGTACAGTTTGCGCATTGACAGCATTCTTAAGAGAGAAACTTGTCTCCTGCTTATCTTTTTCCCTAGCAAAGAAGAACATCATCTTGACTAATGCTATAGAAGGTTGGATAACCAGCTACCTAACAGAATCTTTTGTATTTTCTTAGATGCTGCTGCTACAGCAGGAGTGTGTGGCTTGCACAATATGGGGAACACTTGCTTCATGGGTGCTGGCCTTCAATGTTTAGCGGCGACTCCAGCTCTCATCGAGTACTTCTTGGCCCGTCTCTCGGGAGAGAAAGAGCTGCCACATTCACTGACTGAACAGTTCTCCTCTTTAATACAGAAGATTTGGTCTGGCAAGTTCAGCGTGCTTGGCCCAGACGAATTTAAGCAAGCTCTGGGAATCAACCACCCGCAGTTTAAGGACTATAGACAAGTAAATAATTATTTTGAATTATTAGTTTAGTTATCTACCAGCCTAGAAAACTCTGTTTTGACCCTAATCTATATTGTTTGGTTTTAGCACGATTGTCAAGAGTTTGTTGCTCTTCTTCTTGACAATCTCCATGAACAGCTTAACCAGGCCAGCTGCAAAAGTATTATGTCAGACTTGTCAACTGCCCCTCCCACACCTTATAGTTCCACTGATGCTTTTGATGAGCGAGATTTGACAAGAAAAATGCTAACTGATTCATCGACTCAGGTCTCAGCAGCTCAGACGGTTACTTCCTTTGACCGATGTAATCAATCTTCTTCATCACACAGTTCAGAGAGTTCAGGAGAGTCGAGAAATGTTTTTCGGCTACAGCCAATTCCAGAACACATATTGCCGTTTGAAGATCTTAAAAATGATGCAGATGTGTTGATGGATGTCGTTGATCAGCCCACATCTTCGTCTGCAACTTCTGAACATGCTGATGTTGACAATGCTGAAATGGATCTTTTCTGCAATCAAATAAGCAAAGATAACACTTCGTGCAATAACCTCATCACTGAAAATCAATTGAAACGAGACTGTAATGAGACCGGGGAGACAGTCTTGGATAAAAATGAAATAGCAACTCGATTCAATAATGTTTCACAGCGTTTCCAAGGTCTGGAGGACATTTTGAAAGATGCTAAAACATCAAACGTGAATGTCTTGGTCTCGGAGCAAGAAATAAACAACGAAATACGCTTCGACTCGGAGAAGTTTCCCAAGCAAGAAAAAACCCGAAGGCGAGAATCTTTGGAAAACCCCAATCTGACCGAATTTCACAACTTCGACGGGAAAACAGTCAGCATCAAACGAATAAAAGACAACAACCTTTTTAATGACTCAGTTGAATCAGGGAATGAATTTGATGAAGAGAACCTAGATTTGGAGTCGAGCAAATGCTTCAACAATATCAAACGAATGAGGCTCGGGGACAGTGAAAAGAACTTCCGCATGGAAATTGAACGGAAATTTGGTTCAGATGAGGAGCAAGATGTGGACGTAGAAGTGGCGACGGCGGGGAGCTCCAGTACCTGCCACCAGATTGCATCGCACAATCAGAATGACGAGATCGAGGCGGACAAGTTCTGGGAGAAGCATCTTGGAGCCAACCAGAGTATAGTCGTGGATACTTTCCAAGGACAATTCAAGAGCACGGTAAGATCTTTTTACTCGCCCACTTTCTCATTCACTATTTGATCTCACTTTTATTGTTCCTTTGAAAATTAATAAATGTGCTTACACCATTTGTTCCTTTTCTCTTCTAGGTTGTATGTTCGTCTTGTGGGCATATTTCGGTTACTCACGAGCCATTCATGTACTTGTCAGTGCCAGTACCTTATGCAATGGAGAGACAGATTTGTATGTTTTTTAAATTTTATTATTGTAACACAGTTACTAACTACCAAAAAACCTTTGTATACAGACTGTAGATACCACAGTTAATAATTTCAAAATCATTTTTGCTTCCAGGTGTTACTGTCGTACCTGTAGATTCGAGTGATGCGGTGAAATACTTACTGACGGTGAACAAGCAAGACAAGATTGTCAAGCTGAAGGAGGAGCTGTTTCGGCTGGTTGGCCCAGACGGCCCCAAGTGCCTGGTCCTGGCCGAAGTTCTAGACGCGCACATCGCCAGGACACTCGACGAGAACTTGTACCTGCGGCATGTCAACGATGCAAATAGAAGCATCTATGCTTTCGAGATGCTGCCCCCGCCAGCCTCCAAGTGTGATTTCACCGATAACGGAATGGACATCATCGACCAGATTGCAAATCCTCTTCCGTTAGACCTAACTCCAGATTTGGAAGACATCAGAATGGGCATGCCCAGTTGTGCAGGGGACGGGGCCCACAGCCCATCTTTGCTAGACAATCCGGATAATTTGTACAACTCAGGGATTCAAGACAATGGCGACGGTGATGGTTCTGACTTGATGGGACCCTTGACGGAGATTGAGTTCGAGAAACTCACGGCGCCTAACTCAAGTTTTGAAAGCCGTGACAGCTGGAAAACATGCACAATCTGTCTAGAAGACATCGAAACAAACGCTCGATGTCATAAATCGTGCAGCTGCATTCTCTGCGACTCGTGCATTGATGTAAATATAGCAAGGATGATACTTGCAGATCCGTTATTAAATTCTTAAGACTCATGTCTTCTGCCTAATCTCAGCACTAGTTTTCAAAAAAACTGTTAGTAAATGGGTTTAACTGCTGAGAACTTCTGACAAACAAACTGCCTTTTTTACCCATTTACTAACAGTTTTTTTTTTAATTCTTGCAGATCATTATTTAATCCAGATGTATTAACAAGTATTAGACCCCATGATTTTTTAAGTCTGCATTTGCTTATTCTGACTATTCTTTTATTACAGACGTCTTGCAAACATTACAATCCTGAGGGTGACAAACTAATTTGTCCTGTCTGCAATTTGGTTGTGAAACCTGAGACTGAATTTGTTCCCGTTGACAAGTCGGGCGATTTCAAACCGACAATTAGGATCCTCAATGTTCCAATCGTGTTTCGTCTAGACACGGAGGGTGATGGCAACAACAACAAGAAAACAATGAAGTTGTTTGGCCATCCTCATCTTATTAGACTCCCCAGTTCAATCATGGGGGAAGATCTGTATGCCGCAGTCGATAGGCTTGTGCCGTATTCTGCCCCATATACTATTCTCCTTGTTGATGGACAGGTAACAGAATAATGCCGTCTATCTATGGTGGGTGGTCTTCAATAAGTCCATCATCTTGGTTTAATATTACCGGTGTTTCTTCCTGGTCAGGGTTACCGCTGCTCTCGATGTATGTACACGGTGCATTGCCGGGGCTGCCCCATCTCTCACCAGGGTGAGATAAGGCTTCAGAAGGGTGACACACTAGCAGTGAGGCTTTACGAAGAAGTGGCAGACATGGTGCGAACTATCGAGCATTCCAGCATGAGCGGTTTGCGCAGTAGCGACCCTCTTTCACTCTACGACTGCCTGCAGGCATTCAGCAAGAGGTGAATTGAATTGATGTGAATTTTTCTTTATTTCCATTTCTTTATTGGACACTTATGCATATTGATATAAAAATAACAATGAAAGTAACCACATCCAACATGGAAATATTAATTTAAATGTAGTGGCTGTAATAGCCAAACTTGAGGTAGGTAGAAACATTGCAACATTTCTAAGCAGTTGAATGACTTGTGTGTTTCTTGCAGCGAGCAATTAGACGAACACAACCCGTGGTACTGCCCAATGTGCAACAAAAATCAATGCGCCACTAAAACACTGTCCGTCTGGCGATACCCCAACTTCCTGATTGTTTATCTCAAAAGGTAAGCCATAGTCTCATGACTAGAAATTATCCATAACTAGAAATGTATGAAGTATTTGGTATGCGGACGTACCTTGAACCTTCTAGTTCCTATTAAGTCTTAAAATAGTGGCATGCTTTGCATCCAATTTCCCAATTTCAATAGATAACCAATCAATGATGTTATATTCAAGTTGTATCTGACTCTCAGGTAGCTATTACTAATACATTTATCTGATTCCCAGGTTTATATTTCATGATGGAGTCAGCGTGAAACTCGACAATAAAATCACTTTTCCATTGACTGGCCTCAAGTTCAATTCCTCGTCGGTCTTACACCATGGCCCAACCCACACATATAACTTGTACTCGTGCGTTTGCCACTTTGGAGACTCTACCGCTGGCCATTACACTGCGTACACCAAACACTTGTCGACCGGAGAGTGGCACTACTTCAACGATGCCGATGTCACTAAGCAAAAACCACAAGAAGAGCATTACAATAATGGTTATGTTCTCTTTTACCAGAAGCAAGGTATATTTTGCATACTTGGTGCTGTTTTTGCCATAATTTTCTTATAGATAATTATCTCAAATGTTGAAATATCTTACTAATATATTTTGGTTTCCAGGAGTGTCTTACGATCTACCTAAGCAACCTACAACGAACCATTGCTCAAAACCTCAGTACGAACTGAACGTACCAAAGCTGCTAATGTCGCGTGACGGCTCCAAACCAAACATTGATCAGCTTATCCTGGATTTGGACTCCTCGGTGGAGCAAGATAGACAGCAAGAGATCATGGCTCATAGCTCTGCTAGGGCCTTGGGTAGTTAAAATTAGTAGGAGTTAAGTCTAACACTTCTGTTATTTATGAACTTATTTACTGTTTTAACTGTGCTCAGTTTGAGGGAGTGAGTTTGTACATTGGTTGAGCATTCAAATATCTAGTTATTAATTTAAACTGTTGTATTGCAAAGGAAGCGAGTCGCTCAGCGTATTATTGAGCTGGAAATTGGTGTGCTGTGGTAAGTTTTAAATAAATATTGTCAAATTCCGTTTTGGCTTACCACGAAAATTAAGTCAGCTCTTGTATAAAGCAACGCGACACACCGTTTCTTTCAGTTCATTGTCACATGTCAACTTTCCTTTGCAAATCAACAATTCTTCCAGTAATTTTGCCAGTTCAGATGAGCTAACTCTTACGGCATAAAAACCTGCGTAAAGCAAACAGTGTCGCAACCAATATCCTCTCTCCTCAGTGTTTGATGTTGTTCCCTATGATTATTAAATAGCAAAATACTTGAATGTGTCGGTCCTTTATCTATGTATCTATAATTTATCTGTAAGGGTTGAAGAAGGTATATGGTTCTACTCTGAGCAAGTGTTGCCGATTTGAGATTATGAAGCGATTGCTATGGCATGATACGGTGGGAAAAGTACAAGTAGCAACTTAATTTGTCAAGTTATGATTATATACGTCATAATAAGCTAACGTCTAGAAAATTATTTGAGAGTTACTTAAAGCAATTTTTGTGTATCAATCACAGATGTGCTCGTGGTTGATTACTGTCGAGTACCTATGTGTTCTGTGTTAGCTAAGAGAAATAAGGTTGTAAGTTAAAATATCATAAATGTCTGTAGGTTTCGTACTTTAGTATTGGTAAGCAGCAAGCTCTCTGCTGCTGTAAGTTTCAGCGTACAATGAATCTTATGAAAATTGTGAACACCACATAGCAGTTGGACTACTATATAATAGAAACTCTGCTTTGTATTGTGTTTGACTGTTAATTACATTTTCGGTTGATAATTAGAATCAATGGTTGTTACAACTAGGTATTTGTTTATGCTATTCAACAGTCTGTTAAAAGAAATTTGACAACAAGTTAATTTATACTATATTTATAGATAAACTCAGCATTATTTTAGGTAACTAATCTTGCACTCTGGGAATTTTGTTGTGATAGCAAATTATTAGGTTTGAGAATGCATTGCTTTGTACTGCACGTATTGTCGCAATTCATGATGATCCACGAGAGATGATACCAACTTTTAATTATTCTACAACTTTTACTTTTTGCCTTTATCAGCCTTTCTTATCTGGTGTAATGTTTTTACAGAATGCCTGTAGCCTTTGTGTATCAGGTTATTTGTGTGAAAATCGATAATGGTATTATAATTTTACAATATCTGTTAAAGCCTACCTGCTTGTACAGTTTAGTTTAATGATGTCAACTTTTGAAGTAGATTAATTATTTCATCCTGTAGACCACTGTTGCTTTTACTTGTTGATTATTCACGAGTATCTTCTATCTGGTATAGTACAGAGTACACGTACCTATGCTACAGTGCATACTTCAAGCTCTCTTCAGCAATGCGTCTTGTCCATACATTAATGGTTACAAAAAATTATATAATTTCATACTTAACAAAGCACTTCTAAACAATGCCCCACTGAAATCTAATTGTCTACCTCAGCTTATTGCCATGTGGCTATCTTATCTCATGCAACCATTTTTTTTTTTATGAAAATTAATACTGCACCTTATACTAGATATGGTTATTGTTATTTTCTTTTAAGAATTGCTGTAAGCTATGTGGCAAGAAATAAATAAACCCGTTAACATTTATATTGAAAATGTTATTTACAAGTTAAATAGTAATCAGTCGATAATGAATTTACTATAATCTATTTTCAATTGAGAGCGTCTGAGTATGGGATGGGGATACAGGTTTACTTGTAGGGTGCTTTATTTAGTACTTATTTTAAGAAGGCTACTAGGAAACGAATCAATCTGCACTGAAAACGTGTATTATAACTTGATATTTGGCGGCAAAAGTCAAGCCGATCAGGCAACACTGTCGGGACTTGGGTTATAGACGTCATTTTCGTTTGTGCATGGCATGACATGTCAATGTCATTCAGAGGCAATTTCTTTGTTTAGCTATACTTGTAGAAGAAAGTAAATTTTTAATATGCCTCACACAAATCAAGGTTTAGTTCAGGTACCTGTGTTCGTGTATCCAACGCCAATAAATTTCTATCTGGATGATCAAACCACGCATAAGCAAGTCCTCACCGTATATAATCCATATGAATTTGCTGTACGCTTTCGAGGTAAACCTCTTGTTCCTAATTTCAAAACAGATTTTTTCTATAAAATGATGCAGTATTACTTTATAAGATGTTCTTCAATTTCAGTGCTATGTACTTCGCCCAGCAAATTCACAGTTGTGGATCCAGAAGGTTCCATTCGGTCTCGTTGTTGTATTGATATTGTGGTACGTCACACGGCAGTTTCTCCCATAAACTGTAATATTACAGATAAATTTCGAGTTCAGATGCAAAATCACACAACCAAACAAGTAAGCATGAATTAACCGTTATAACATAATATTTGGCCAAATTGAGTACTAATTGCTCCATACTCGGCTAATTTTGGTCTTGAAATTTCTCTTTTAAAATTTTTCACTGATTTCTGTCAATTTCTGATTCATCATAGAGTCAAACATCCATATCAAAATATCCTTGAGAAACCTTATCGCCCAGTAACTTTTCCACATTTGCCCGAATACACGTAACATCAGTCATGGCCGCAGTTAAGGACACGTAAAACAAGCTGCCGCATTCCTCAATCGCTAATAAATACCAAACGTCACTTACTAATATCAATTCCCTGCACGGTACCGCCGTTAAATAACACGAAACATCCAAAAATACCTACCAAAATACCCTCCAACGTGTGTTAATAGTACACAGGGGGCCAATTCACGTACATTTCCTTAGCCCAGTCTAGCTCTGTGTTGTGGTATAGGGGGTGGCTCCATGGGGCTGTGAGAGTTACGACTGAGACATTTCACGAAATATGGTAACAT
>QKMV01003231.1:0-11775 GCA_003287335.1 Lednia tumana
AATATTATAGCAGCTTGCAAGTATTTTGGCCATGTCCGTGGCTTGCCTATGCAAAAAAATTATAATTGTATTTACCACAGGAGTGCAATACATTAGTTTCACATGCATTAAAAACTACCGTTAGTAGCATCCCCCTCCCCCAGGTTGACATGTTGGCCCCCCCTAATGTGAGACCCTGCACACGCCTATGCATAAGATGACTCGTCATGTGGGTTTGGGCCACAAGCTTTGCCCGTTTTTAGTCGTTAATTGGGAGGGTTTGGAGTAATACTAACACTGGTACAGTTGAATATTGTGTGTACACTATTTAAAATGGAGGCATCTGACAAGTTCCTAATTCAGAAACTACTAACCACTCTGGGAAAGTTTTAACATACACCTGAATTTTATTGAAGTTGTGGTTTGGATCCAAAAATGTATAACAGCAATGTTGCAGAGCGTCAAATTTGAAAGATCCTGATCAAAATTTCTCTAACCTAAGTCAGTGGTAATAAAGTTTAGTTTAGTGTCATTTTTTAATTAAAACTGTATCTGAAATACAATTCTATAATATGCCCGAAAACCAAATAACTTTGGGCAACCCTGCCTCAAATAAGCAAGAATTTTCACATAGAATTGTTCAATACTGTTCACAAGTCATCAAGTTATTATTACTTTTTCATAGCTTTTTAACTTATTGAGTTTTGAGTGCAAGCACCACACCTGTCAAAATAATGGAAAAATGTGTAATATAAAAACAGGATTATCTCTAAAACTCTTTACTTCAATTACAACCAATTATTATCAACATCTTCCCCATTTGATGAACTACAACTCATCTTTATCACTTTCCAGTTTTTGGCTCGGCTCACATCTTCACCAATCAATATTTCAAATGTTCCTAAGACCCCAATTAAGCTTAAGGTAAAAAAATAAGGATGCACAAGGGGTTTGTCGATTTTCTGGCCAGTACCCTGGGAAATTTCCTTGACATTTCCTAAAATGTTCCGACCAACACTATTTTTGTTTACCTTCCATATTATTCCTAGACTATGTAGTTTTGCAAGTTAATACAACTAGGTACCTGGTACAGTTATCAGATGTAAAATTGAATGATCAATACATCAAATATAAAAGAAATTCTAATAATTATAGATTAGGTTAAATAATCTCAATTTGAAAGTAATTCTATTTGCGAAGAAAACAAATGCTCAACATTTCATAAGTCATTTCCGTGGATCTGTCTCCCTGCCTCACATTAATTAAAGTGCTTCATTGTATTATTTGGAATGAGAAATGCATGAGGGAATATTTTAAAAACTGATACCTGCAATGGATAAATATTTTCAAAACATGCACATTTTCCAAAGTTCATCAACCTTCATACAGGTGGTTTGTATGCTAGGTCAATTAATCATAATTTGATTGAATCCCCATTGATCCACAAGGTCCAAGACTGAAAGAACTTCGATTGTTTGTTCGCACAGCTAAAAGTGAAGCTAAACATTCAGTGAGACAACCAATCAGATTGGTTGTTCAAGACAAAATTTATCTGTGGCTCCCCAGCCACATGCGTATCTTCACTATCAGCAAAAGCATCAGCTGGTGCGATTCACAAATTTCACATGGCAGTCGTCGCTGTATTAAACAGGCGTCTCGCCCAAATAGCGTCTGCAATTGGAGACGAAATGGACGAGGAATCATTCGCTTTGTGGATGGAAGAGCAGAAAGAATCTCTTCGTGAAAATATGAAACCTACAGGTAAGTATTATGCCCGTTTCGAAACTCAGTCAGCTGTGAAGCAGGAGCCCACCTGGCTTTACATCGAATACTGAATTGCTACTGCTTGGGCAATATTTTTAAAAAGGGTATTAGACTAAAACTGCGTTTGGTTAGAGTACGAACCCAGTTTTCAGCCTTAAAATGGGAAACACACGCTGCCCCAAGAGCACCGCGGCCACCGTAAATGAACACACGTCCTGAAATAGCGGCCATGTTGATCGAAACGACTGATTTGCTATTTTCGAATGGAATGATGGGAAGGAAATTTTGTGACGTCATAATGGCCTAGTTGGGTTAGGTTTAGGATGGATTTATGTTGAAATTTTTTGTCGATTATAAGGTAAAAGCTTGACTGTTCGGTCAAAAAATTACCATTATCAAAACCAAATAATACGCATCGCTAGAATATAAGAGTAATCGAGTTGTGGAGCTGTTCACAGGCCTAGGCCTACCAAGTGAAATGTCGCGACATGAAGGTGAGTGGTACCCCAGTTGCACAGGTCAGAATATCAGCCTCGAGATAGGCCTAATGATTTTGCTTCGATGAAAGGCAGACTGTCGGCAGCTAATTGTAAAAAGTTCAACTCAAAAGACACATTAGAATTTCTGGTTCCGTATATACAATTAACGCCCTTTCCTATGCCGTAGTTGATGTACAATCTTTGCCAATATTAGGCCTATCAGGCAAGGATAGGCCTACACCTATGGTATTGGCCTATTTTGATCTAGCCTTTGAAAACTCTATCGTGTTCTGCTGACTGTGACATGGACACTTGCAGTAACATATTTATGAAGTTGACGTAAAATATTGTTGTGCTAAAAGTTCATTATTGTGCAGAAAAGTATCTAAAGATTGACAGGAACAGCTTCCTGAACTCTACTAGGTAGATGCAGTTTGTGTAAAGCACTCACGACTGTTTTATCATGGATCATGCATCAATTGAGTCGCTTTTGGGTAAATTTGTTTTTGGTACTTAATGTTTGTTAATTGATTCAGGAAAACTAGCAAAGAAAAATTATCATTGCACGCTCAAGCACTGCAGTGTCATGGAGTAGCTGTGATCATTGTTATGTGTGGTTTGGTGTTCTAGTTGAAGTCTAAAAACATAGCATGTGTTTATGTAGTTAGGTCAATAACAGTTTACTGTTCTACCATTATAAAATAAGCTCCTGTGGTGCAACACAGGTCTTGACCTACCTACTCAAACAGTTATTGTTCTTGGTGGATCCACAAAAATAGACCTGTACTTCAAATTAGTCTAGCAGTAGGCTGGTAGGTACCAACAAAGTGCCTATGTAGTTCGAGTCCATTCACAATAAGTTACGTGCCAACAGCCATGAACACATTGATATATCAAGATTTACTCAATGAGGCATATAAATGCCCAATAGACCACATTCATAAAGTCAGTCCAGAGACGGTTAAAATCGTGTGTGTAATGCTTCTCGTATGGGGCTGCATTTTAAAAAGTCCTTGTTGACTCTGGATTAAGCCTTTTTGAATGTTGTTTATAAGAATAATACCTCAGAAATGACAAAATAAACATTCTTATTCTTTATAACCCCTGTAATTGGCCTAGATTTTGCACCTGAAAGTCTAGGAACCCTTAGCAAGGAAGCCCTAGCAAATTACTAAAAAATAGTGTCTAAAGTAACCAGAATGACAGTAATTTATCTAAATGCAAGTCACTCTAGCCCAGCAAAAAATATAGTAACCTAATTTTGTACTACCGTACTAAGTACATGATGGTATTTACTTTCATCAATTCACATGAACAGTAGGTACTAGCTGATTCTGGCACCTCTGTTTTATTGCAACTTGCAAACTCAGAATGTTGATGGGTTGATTTGGAAATTGTATTGGTCATTCGCATTCCTGCTTTAACAACAGGAGTGCTGAAACTTATATTGTGTTATAATTTATTAACCTTTTTACCTATATCTCTTTTATTAACTACGCATTATAAACTAAGCATTGAACTTGTTTGAATTTTGACGTTACGCAAATTTTGTATTTCATTAGGTAATCAATACAATTTACAGTCTCGTGCTGCCCATTTATGGACAAGACCTGATGTTCTGAACTAATTAACAGGCCCTGAAGACTAGTGCATACCTAAAAAATCAGCGATATTTTCAAATAACGGATATCGGGCTGTTAGAAATGTAATTTCGTGTCGGTTTGTTTCTATTTTTTTGCTCTTTGCTGTTGTAAATTACATTTATATGATTACCGCTAGCTACAAGGCTACATATTGTATGAGCTCCTATAAAAAATCTATCAATACATTTTTTAGTTTGCTGGTAGCTAGCCACCTAGTGTACTTTCTATAGGATCCAAATCACATGCAGCAGCTTTTTTGTTTTTACTTCTAAGCACTACAATTTTTTTTGGCTTTAAACTAGTACCTATTTTCATTTTTTTCTACAGCATACACTGGTCATAGAGAACGTAACGTTGCTGAACTTTTAAATTGAAGTTACTGTGCCAATATTCTATTGAATGAAATGGACTCTGTGTACAGTATTACATCACTGTATGGGAGACATAATATGTTAGGAATTTTAGTTTACTAGCAAATGCCTTTTTCAGTCCAGCAAGACAAATTACGCTCATTCCAACAGTGGGACCATGTATAGTGCTACGTTGGAGCGCTAGTGATAAAGAATGTAACTTAGCATAATTACAACTGCTGCTATTTGTTGCTGCTTTTTGTTTAAAGATATATGCAGATGCCCACTAAATTTTGTGTTCAATTTTACCACTTTTTAATTGGCTGCTAAATTTACATCTCTAAGTACCTACAATGCTTTCTGTCGAAGGAGTGAGCTGCGACTCGTGCCTGAAAGGAAACTTCCGCGGACGGCGCTACAAGTGCCTCATTTGTTACGACTACGACCTGTGTGCCACTTGTTACGAGGCCGGAGCAACCACCACTCGCCACACCACCGAACATCCCATGCAGTGCATTCTCACACGCTCCGATTTCGGTCAGTACTATCACTCGGAGAGCATTTTTCAGACATTGCGATACAAATGACTGCTGGTGTGAAGCCCAAGCTTGACAAGAAGCATCGTAGGCGATAAACTTGAGCTCCTCCCAAGTAAAGTTGTTTGGTACAAGTAAATGGGTAAAATTATTTCAGTGTCAAAGGCTTAGAAACCAAAAAAAATAAGGGGCTATTAATTGTTACAAGTAAAATGGTCTGGTTTTATTCCTGGTACAATCACGGAGTTTCTGAAGTAGGAGTTGCGATGCCAACCCCTGGGCTAGAAAGGCCTCAAAAGAAGAAGGAAATTTTGGTTTTTGAGGATAGTGGGGGGAGGTGGGGTAGTCTCATTAATAGTTTACGATTACCTTAATAGTGAAAGGAAATTATAATTTAATATTGAAATATAGCAAAAGGTTAATATTTGACGAGAGGACTAGCCTCTCATTAGCCGGAAACAATAATCACGAAAATTTATTAAGAACTGATGTGGAATTTAAAAATAGCAGTGAAACTGGTCCGAATGACATGTTGCCATTTGAGCATCACAAGTAAGTCTGGTACTTTGATACAATTTTCTAGAGATCCCAGAAAAAGTACTAACTTCATTCCAACTAAATATTGATGTAGCCCCCAAAAGGCTAGAATGGGTAAGTCTTGGTTTTGGAGAAATGAAATGTTTAACTTTCTTCAAAAGAAACCAGTGAGAAAACCAGGTAGATTTTTAATTCTTCGCTCTTACTGGGTTCTTCCGTGTCAGGTTGCACACTTCTTTCTTTTCCAAACCCGATTATTTGGACTTGCCTATTAAGTTGGTTTTTAAATATGAGGTTGTAACCTGTGTATACACGTTTGTGCACATGAATTTTAACAGCTTTACAGGACCACGTCGTTTTAATTCTGTGTTAATCCTTTTGCTATGCTGGAGCCTTCAAACGGTTGGGTTGCCTCTCAATAAATAATAGGTTTTAACAGTGGTAATCTAGTCCGATCGTAATAAGTTCTATCTTAGTTTAGATGCACAGGATATAGGGTTATAAAGAACACAGAGGATCACACAGAAACATCAAAGCATGTGCAAAATAAATTGCATCTACTAAAAATTAATGTTTCTTTGGCAGATCTGTTCTACGGCGGGGAGGCGCTGACGCTGGAGCAGCCGCAGGCATTCACCTGCCCGTACTGCGGCAAGATGGGCTACACGGAGACAACGCTGCAAGAGCACGTCTCAGCCGACCATACGGAGACCTCGTTTGAAGTGGTGCGTACCCGCCTCTTTTATGTGAACATTGTAGCGTCAATTATTACTAGCTCACAGAGGATAGGCAACGCAACGAATATCATTCGCCCAGGGCCAGAGCTTGGTTACGAGAGATCGCACACATTGTTGCCATGTTGGAAACAACGAATGTTGATCGTGAACCTATGCTTACCCATAGCTAGACACCTGTACCAATATTAACCCAAATTTCACTGATTTATCCCAAAAAAGCTTGGAATTTGTACAAATCTCCAAGTGAAATTTACAAAAATGTAATTATGAATGTACGTACGACTTCATAAAAGTTGTCAAATTATACTTACAACTGAAAATAGAGCAGGTAGATCAAGATTTGGGCTGGTTCAGACAAAACAAAGCGTGTATGCCATCCATCTCCGATTCACATGTCTTCTATATATTGTCGAATGACAGAGATATCTGGTTCTGTGGCTACAAACCATTTTGAAAGCCTTTTGTTGCCTCTCCCCCAACGTCGAGTAATTATCAAAGGTTGCAGTTGGCTAAGACGAAAGCGCTATCTTTGAAACGTGATAACTTGGGCGTGTGCCTGGCAGTGTCGTACAGAGGTTGAAATTTAACCAGCGCGGGGATTCCCACCTAACAAATAAAGCAACCCTGTAGAGCCACTAGGCATACGGAGGGCGTTTGCTTGGTTCTAAAATTCTTTCAAGTCTCATTTGGAACACATTGTAAATGATGTGTGGCCCCTAGCCCAGATCACCCACCTCACATTCAACCGGCGCAGTTCGTGCCGATAAAGTCTATGTATGGTCTGCACGCAACTGGTGTCTGGGAAAAGACATAAAATGGCGCCAAAGATGCGAACCTGCTAACCCGTTTTCTGGGTTGCCTTTCTGAGCTGCTATGATTAGATATGACAGTTTCAAACACAGCGCTTCGAGCATAAACGACCAAAGACTACATGTGATGGTGATAATTTTAGAATATCTGAGATTTAACAATGTATAGTTTAAGATGCGTAGCGAATTGATGAACGAAAATGGTGAATTCCTGCTGATCTTAACGTTACTTTTTAACATCACACTTTCTACATTGTTTGACCGTGACCATTGTCTACGTGCTATCGTAATTCTGATAAATACACGGTTGTATTCTGCATGGAATTTACAGTTAACTAATATTTCAATGCCTGACAATGTGGACAGTCTAAAAGGCATCCCATGTGGCAGTCAAGAATCTAAAAGTTAACAGTACCTTACCCCCTACCTTGAAAGCATTTTTCCTCCAATTTCAACAATGATCTTCTTTGGAATCACTTTGAAATCCAGTTGCCAGGTCCCCTCAATTAAAAAATTCAGTTGGCAGCTGGGTCTTTTCGGTTGGAGAGCAAAGTCAAAATTCAAGTGAGTTTCACAAGCCTTTATTTATAGTTAAGATTTGAAGTCAAGCTAATTTGATCAATAGCTTATGAAGTGTTTCTTTTTTGTGCCTTTCTGCTTCTAACACTTGGTCGAAGTTGTATTATGCAGCATTTAGCTGTATATAGTCTCACCAATAGAATTGCCTTGAGAAAGGTTGGACACTTGTATAGGATAACAGATAGCTGTGGTTTTATAATTTCTGCTAATTCTCAGCTCTCACTCATAATTATAAATTAGGCTTATAAATATTTAGTTAATCAGCTAATCCACCAGATAGTGCAGGTAATTCGGCTATGTATGGCTTGTTGACCCTGTATTTGTAACCAACGCCGCGGCACGAAACATGGGCGAATGTTTCAAGCAGTGGTGGCTATAAGTGCATTCTAGAAAACTCAGCTGCTGCTAGACAGCCAACAGTGTAGACACTTATTATATTCTTACGAGTCATGTCTTCTGCCTAATTTCAGCATTAGTTTTCAGAAAAACTGTTAGTAAATGGGTTTAACTTCGGGGCAGTTTGTTTCTTAGAAGTTCTCAGCAGTAAACCAATTTACTTACAGTTTTTTTGAAAAGTGTAGACACTTGTTAAGCATACAATTGTTTTCTGACCTCATCCCTATTGCTAGCTTACGATTGTAGAAAGCACCTCAGTTTGTTTTCACAATTTTTTTCACTCTCCGTAAAAGACGCAATAACTGATGTCGTTAGTGGGAGGCACGGCAGAGTAAACAGGACCAAGTGGATCTGAATAATCAATAAATTTAAACCATAGAGACTATATTTCCCATGGATGTGAAACCGCAGGCTCGCGGTGTGACCTTGTATCGGAACTAGAAATTTTGGTGTGGCAGCCATATTACCAGAATTTATCTTTTAAAGGCACGTGTGACTGCTTCTGAGGGCTGTATGCTATGCCTAAAGCCTTCTAAAGCTCCTCCTATGACCTTATAAAGTGTTTTACTGGCTCAGCTTGGCTATCACAACGCTATCCTGTAGTTCTTCTCATGGGGGCCTTATTCAGTAACTTTTTCCATTTAAAAGGAAGCCATTTAATCATTTAATTCCCATGGAAAGTGAAATCAACTGAAAGTACCAATATTTAACACAGTTGATGTAGGATTTTGTTTCTTTTGAACCATGAAAAATTAAACTCAACAAAGTTGAGGCCCTGCGGTAATATAGGCTCCACGTTTAAACTTCCATATACTGGCAGCCTGTAGTCCCCAATAGTCATGTTTCTAGTCGGTCTAGTCTGGTCCCGATCCGGGCTGAACTTCCCATCTTGTTCCAGGTGTGCCCGGTGTGCGCTTCGCTCCCGGGCGGTGACCCCAACCTGGTGACCGACGACTTTGCCGGACACCTCACCCTAGAACATCGCAGCGGACCTCGCGACTTGATTTCTTTCCTCATATCCTTTTACATACTCAATGCACCCGTCGAACCGTGGTAGGACATCACGGAACCGGTAAGCAGAGCTAGATGTACGAGGCTACGTGCTCATACTCGAGTTGAAACTATCGAGATTTACTCGATGTTCCTTATTCTGTCACTTTTTTGCGACGTAAAGTAAATGAGCTCAAAATTTCGTACATCAGTCTTCCATGGTATAAGAGCTATAGGAAGAAATCATTCCTACTTGTGAGTTTTGATGAAATGATCTCAACAACATGGGAGGTCATCTTGAATCGTTGCGATTTTCAGCTCATTTCGTGCTGGCATAGTTCCTCCACCCAAACGAGCATAGCTGCCACCTTACCCATGCCCTTATCCAATCCCAACCCCGGGCTGGAGCCGGTGTGGTCCCCCAAAATAAAACTACAGTTTGTAAGGGTGTGCGACTTAGTTTTTTAGAACCGAACCTCTCTAAAAATTTAAGGGAAATGAATGTTTGTCCCAGACATTTTTCTGGATACATAATGGGTTTTCTATGGAAAATAGCAGAAATTTCCTGAGAAAGAAGGATTGGAATGAGCTGCTGCCAAGTTTAATTTCTTGCAGTTGCAGTTAATCTAATTCAACACAAACTTTTTTATACGTCGAGAAAAGGGGGTTTGAAACTGGTTTGAGATCGAAGCAAGCCGGTTGGGTATGCAAATATCTGAACCAGTTCGCGCGCCCTTAAAAATGTGTTCATTAAACCGAGTCAGCAATGCTCCTTAACTGCCATTTACGACGAGCCGGCCGGATCGAGACATGGTGTCCGCCGAATACCCCACCCGTCGCGCGGCGTTGGGGGATCACGGGCGCGTCGATCTAACATGCACTTCAGTTCCTCGGGCGGCCTCTCGTCGCTGTCGCCGTCGAGCCGAGACAACGTTGACCCCATCGCCGAGCTGCTCTCGCAACTGTCCGGCGTGCGGCGCTCCGCAGCCGGACAGGGGTCGACGCCCTCGCAGCTGCAGCAGCTGCAGATGCAGTTGCAGATCGAGAGACAGCAGGTGAGGGTACGCACTCTTGCCCTCATTTACTTTCTGTTGATTATTCCTAGACACGTTATGTTTCTGCCATTGTAGGTTGACTTTTAAGTTGTAAAATTACAGATTATGACTGTACACAGGGAATTATATCCCTTGAACCCTTTTGCTGCTGAGTTTCTTCATCCCCAAATCCAAGATTTGGCATCGGACACGTAACAGTTTCAAACACTTAAAAAAATGTAACAGACTAACTCAGATGACATATAAACCTGACATTTTTGGAGGCCATTTGAAGGTTCAATCTTTTTTTACCGTCAGAGATTTGAACTAAACCAAAAACCGCAAATATTTTTGGTTTAACTTTTAATTCTTCTTTGGCTATGTTTTGGCAAAAATGTACCTGATGCCAACTATGCAGTAGGCTGCGAAACGTTGGGAGTTTATTTGTTATAAGTTTTTGGCAGTGATACCCAGTTAATTAACAGTTTTTTTGAACACTAGTGCTAAGATTAAGAAGAAGATATGAGTTTAAGGAAATTATATAGTTTATTCAGCCATTTGATTCGGATTTGTACCTGAGAGCTAAACCGGAATACTATTGAGCTTACAAGGATTGACATGGGCCACTTCCTCAAAACTTTCAGGTACAAATTGGAATCCAAAGGCCGAAAGAACAAGAAGAACTTCAAAAGTAGGGATTGCGTAGCTTAAAAACTCCAGTGGCAATCTGTGGTATTATGTATTGAATTTCAGAGATAAGAAACAAAATATATGCATGATCAAGGTCCTGAAAACTGGCCATCTACTTGCCTTTGATATTACTGTAAATCACTCCCAAGAGGAATTTCTTGGAATTTTTCTAGCCTTTCCACCCTTGCAATCTAAAGGTCAAGTAGGGTCGAGTAAAAAGTTTTGGCCAGGCTAAGGAAAGTTTCGATTTGGCAGCTCTACAAAAACTCCAAAATAAAATATTTAGCACTTTTTAAAATTTCAACATAACTGGTCAGTATCTAGCTTGTTACAAAATTATTTTTTAAACATACTTTTATTACTTAAAGGACCGATAATGCCCTTTTAATGTAATTTGGCCAATTAGCTGAGCTCTGGCCATTCTATACCTAGTTCTGGCCTACTGAAATTCCAGTTGTGGCCACCCTGGCCTACTACGCGGGGTCTTCCTCATTCTATAGAGAAAAAAAAAGAAGATTCTGAAATGAAATAATCTAAAAAACCAACAACTCTGTAGGTGACAAGGAATAAACTTTTAAAGCCAATTACATGGCTAGTAATAATTTTAATCTTGTAAATAGCAATATTTCCAGAATGATTTTAAATGAAGACAAATACATTTCAATAAATGAGTCCCATTGTTGAATCATGTGTTGATTCAACAGCAACAATGGGCACCCTGATATTGACTGATAAATGACTGGTTCATCCATTTGGTGTCAAGACAGTGCAATGGTAGGTCATTATTATCTCTCTTATATAATGTCTCTAATTGTTTTATTTATATTCCAGCATTTGTACTAAAAGGTAGAATTACACAAAGATTAGCTGCATTTACATGCAGGGCCAGAACTGACACACCATGAATCCCATTTGTGGCCAGGGACATGGCCATAAATGGGTTTCAAGCTGAAATGACTGTCCAGTTCTGGCCATACCACAATATACAGATATCAACACCATACAATGCATAAATACCACTGAAATTCAGATCCTTTAACACTCTCAATCAATATATGCCTCTTTCAACTTCATATAGCTCTAAATAGACCATAAAAGAGCTTCAAACTGATCTCTTGTTCCTTGTTAAAATCTGCAAGGTTATCCCGGCAGGTGGCCATATTCGTCTCTTTTCTATAGCAGATGAAGCAGAGTCAATCTAGCACCAAGTTTTGTGTCTTTATATATTAAGTTGGGATTACCAAATTTTATA
>QKMV01003232.1:0-11773 GCA_003287335.1 Lednia tumana
GTCGCAACAGAGTTGCGTGGCAGTCTGCTGTGCAAGTCTGCCATAGCAGACTTGCACAGCAGACTGTTGTGGAAAATATTCCCGTGTAATTCCAGCTTTATGTTAAGCATAACATTTGAGAATACGAATTTTACTTTTTTCCGTATTATGTATTTAAAGCGAACGATATTTTACTCATATGTCAATTTGAAAATGGGCATTTATTTCGTTGCTCAAAAACGCGCTGAATGGCGATGGTGTAAAATTGCCGAAGAGGATGTCACTCGATGATCTACAAACGAGTAGGTACGCTTCTGGACACAGAAAACCGTCCCATCGAAATTTATAAAAGTCCCAATGAAGGTTTGTTTGAAATCAGTATAGGTAAGCCAGGTAGAGGTTGAGCAATTGGCTTAGAAAGCCACTTGCTTAGGCAGGCTGCCTCATGACGGAAAAACAGTTTTCTTATCAGTGGGGTTTCAACAAATCATATCAACCGTGCATACCGAATATTTTTTCGCTCTCGTATCACATTTTGTCACGATGGCAGCAGAACCATACTGGCAAAGCAATATAACTGGATTTTCGTATTTCCCATTCAGCCATTCTCGACAGGAAAATTCAGTTATTGCCTAAAGAATCCCTGAATCATTAAAAAATGTTAAAGATTTAAAAACGAAAGGTGTCGTCAGACGCCTGTTCCATCATAGCATTCATTATTCGCAAAAAAGTTCATTGGTACAGCGCGATTTCATTCCTTCTAGTCGTCCGAAGATCCTTGCTGTAACTACACTAATTAATTACTGTTGATAATAATAGTTGAAAAACATTCATCTTCCATTGGATAATCTAGGCAAATACTTCGATGGTAAAATACTCAAAATGACAATCCTTTCATTTTCCCTTGCTGCTTCGTAAAAATCGACATCGTTAATCATCTAATCTCCCGTACTTGTTTTATATCAGACCCACCAGAACGAGGTAACCTACAGCCATCAAAAAGGTCGGGTCTCAGAACAAACCATTAGCTTAATTCAGAGATAACAGAAACAATTAAATAAAGAGTTAATTAAATCCTACTCTGGAAACCAACTTTTTCCAAAAAACTGGATAAGTGATGACATAAACGTGTTTGTTGGAAAGAGAAGACGTAGGAAGTTTTCGTATTATTTCTGCATCTCCAAAATTACTAGTTATAGATCAGTGGGGGTGTGCTTAAATGGTAAGTAAAACTCGCGGATAACATATTCGTTAGCTTGGTCGATCCTCATTTCACAGGGCAGGCATCAACTGATAAGGAAACTGGTCTATCATACCGAGGTATAGGCCCACAAAGCACATGGCATACAGCATATTTAGTAGCCGGCTGACCTACATTAATTTCAAACAAACCTTCATTGGGACTTGTAAATATTTCGAGTGGACGGTTTTCTGTGTCCAGAAGTGTACATTCGAAAATTAACATGATTGAACTAGTTTTGTTTAAGATAGCTACAGTTCCGTTTTAGTACACAATTGGCCCTGGGTGTTTTCTGTGCATACATAGCCATATCTCCGACGTTTTTTTTTTTAGGAGGCTGTTGCCCGGGTTTTGATATCAAGATAAGCTTCCTATTGGCGTGATTAGGCATCTAGTAGGCTTTAGAGAACGCAATCTGGATTAGCTTCCCGCGTAGCGTTCGACGCGTTGAGCTGCGTGGGTGATTGGTTGAAAGGCAGGGGGGGGGGCACCCCAAAGGCAGGGGTGCCAATCCGATTTCTTCCCGACGAGCAAACTTTGAACTTTGCTGGAGAAACATCGCGAAGCCTCATTAACGCCCCGACGCGCGCGATAATGAGATTGCCAAATTGTTTCTATAGACCAGGTGAAAGATGTTGAATGGTGGGTCGGGGCGGTGAGGGGGAGAAGACTGTAATTGCATTCTCAATCACGTTATAGCGCCCCATTACTCGCGTGATGGTAATATGACGAAAGTCCCTACGCTTAAATGTTTCGGTTGGCACAAATTTCAAGTTAAGATCAAAAGGAGGTGACGAACGGAAATTATCAAGGTAGCGCAGCGACAATATGCGTTGATCTTAGTTGTTGTTGGATGCGTACGCTAAAAGACCGGGGAATTTCGTAGTTGCTACGAACTCTAGGTTCATTAGGTGACTTGAAAAAAAGCGTCTTACAGCCGAAAAGCAATCTACGAATACTTAGGCCCATTAAAAAAGCATATTTCTCCACAATTTTTATTGTCTAATTCGATGTATCGCACAAATACGGTCGCCTACCTAGAGAAAAAAAAACACCACCATGTTAGTTCTAAGAAATTCTGCGCTGTTCGGTATGGCGTCACGCTAATCGTTCAGTTTTTTTTTGGCTTTTTATTTTCGTTAAAGTATATTTTTGATAATTATTTGTGATGGGATACGAAGGGAAAAACCTAGGTATGCGCTCTCTGAAAATCATTCTCAACAAGTGAGCTCGTTTTATGGGGAGGGGGGGGGGGGGATTGAACCTGACCAGGGCGACCATTTCGGGAAGCCACCTAATCCTGTAAATCGTGAAACTAGAACGCATCAAGCGAGTCAAGGTCGGGTTCGCGCGCCTTTTTTGGTCCGCAACGCAAACACGTCAACTTCGCGCGAACACCTCATGCGCGCGCTGGCTTCGAAATTCAGCATTTACATTCTACCTCCCCAGAGATATCTATGTTTAGCGTCCAAGTTTCAACAGCAGAACTGCATGTCACGGAGTTCCGTGTAATAAAGACCGTTGTAAGCAGGTTATTGCTTTCTGGAGGGTGAGGAGGTTTCCAGCGGTACAAGGCGACGGAAAAAACTGACTTATTGATCCCTCTGGGCATTCGTTCTTCAATTTCTTTATAAATGGAAAACGGGAAATATGATATAACTACACACCTTTTAAATTGAAGGATTAATATTTAAATAGCTGTTATACTGGCAGTTCGAGCTGTTGTTGGATATGATGTAATGTAAATAATACAATACTCATGTGGTGTTCAGTTGATATTTGTTAACATTTCTTTCAAAACAGCAAAGCGGACCCACGAAATGGCGTACCAATTTTTGTACAGTAGAAATAGCAGGGTTTTTTCTGGTGCATTATTCGGCGAAACCCTTTTTTAGCGACATACAATCAATTATCCTTCGAAATTGCCTCTTGGAACTAAACATAACCCTTGCGACGTGTATTTTAGAGTTATAGAACATGCCTATGATGTCTTGGTCCCAATTAAGTGGGAAGACAGAGAGCTCTAATAAGGCATGTAGCCAATTACATGAACGCAACCCGCTGAAAATCCAAGCCACGACGCACGGCAAGTGCGTCCTGTCAGTTCCTCCGACGGCGTCGTCGTGCCAGTGGCGTCACCGATAACTACAGACCCTCCACACCACGCACACGATTGTTTAAGAGACCCTCCGCTTAAATTGTCATTTTGAGCTATTCTTTCGCTCCAGCCAGATTCTCTACCAAGAAATTATGTGTTAGCAATTTATTTTCAATGAGCATGTGTTTTCAATTTCAATGTTCATTGTTGAGTGTTTTGCTATAATTAAATCGATTGTTTTTAGAGTAAAAAGGGAGTTAAAAAGATCGGACATGTTTTTTTTCATCGTTCAAATTTTTTGCGAAATCCATCCTCCGACTCTTATACCTGAATGGCAACGGCCGGTCTTCACAGGTTCTAATAGTTATGGCTTCAACACTTAGCGTGCACTCATTACTGAAGTTGCAGCGCGTTATCTTTTGCTGCAGATGGCTTTAGGTACTTTCGTATTGTGTAATATTTACAGCATGTGTTCTGTTAAGAGTTGATATTTCTAGTAAATTTGGCGCGTTTCAATTCCAATACTAGAATTCGAGCTTGAATATTTACGGATTATTAATTAATTTTGCCCTCCCCCCTCAAAAAAAAAAAAATAGCGACTCCCGCGTTACCCTATAGTCCAAGCCGGCCCAGAGAACAACGGATTTTCTTACCTAGATTTATCTTTTAACCACTCACCGTGCAGCTGCTGTCGAGTCCACGTAGGTACCAGGGACACAAGAGACAGCGAGATTTTGACCTACTCCAAAGGGTTGGTTTTACGATATGACAGACTACCAACTTGATCCATCTCGCAGTCTATTGTATTCAACCCTTTGCACCTCACGTGGACTCGAGACCAGCAGCCGTATAGTGGGGGTGAACGTAGTGGAGAAATGTAGGTAAGAAAAAGCTCGTCTTTCCCTGGGACGGACTATAGTAACACCACTGCCTCGAGGCTGGCTGACAAAAGAGACAGTCGACTTATCGTCGCGGCAAAGCAACGCCATTACTTGCCGTTCGTGACGTAGTGGGAGCGATTGGAAGCTGGCTGCCGCGCAAAACGATCGCTAGGCAAGACTTATTGCGGATAAACAAAACACGGTCGACAAGGGGTTGCCCCAAGAGGGCCCAAGGCTCTCACAGGCGCTGCCTGGTTTTGTTTCAAGACTGCGTTGGTTGGACCAGCTAACCCGGCCTGCGCATTTAAGTGTCGGCAATGTACCTATACGAAAGAATAGGCAGGCTATTTCATAAAGTTTCCACCCTAGCTTGTCCGCACTTACTTTCAAAATGACACAGTAAGCACAATGGTTACTGACAATGATGAGGATTGGGAGTTAGTGCTTCCCACGTGTCGGAAGTTGGTTAGATTGTGATTGCAGCATAGCTTCGTTTTTTACAGAGCGATCTTAGAGATATGTATAAGACTCTTGGTTTAATTCTTGTGAGATCTACCACTCATACAGGTTACTTAAAATGTTTATTTTACCATTTATTGACGTTAAATATCCACTTTCATATATGTATTTTTTAAACCAATGAAAAGTTAAAAATTTGTCACTTGCGCCATGCGGCTCAGTATTTGTTTCCAATTGTTATGTACCACCAACAGCAAGGCATCGAGCTTGAGACCGACGAGGACGCGCTTGGCATTCCAGCGCCAGACTAATCGCACCGTGTCCAACGCTCCCGAGTTGGCGTTGGAGGAGAGCCAGGAAAAGTCCCCAAGCGTTCGTTGAGGTTTGAAGATGTGAAGCAAAACGCGACGGAACTCGTTCTGCCTTTTAATTCTTCGAACCGACTCGTGACTTTCAAGTGCGAGTTATAATTATTGAATTAATGGACTGGTTAATGAAGTGGATTTAAAAGCTTGAAGCTTATCGCGGATTGAAAGGATTACAAGGTATAGCTATTTAAGCTTATCTAGAAGGGTGCCGCAGAAACAATTTTAATTAATGAGAGAACTGCTGACATATATAAAGATAACGACGACTCGAGAAGATTTGTTTAACCCTCATGATCGTATGGTTTGATGCTGATTTCACATTAACTTCAGGATTTTGGGGACCAAAAGATAAGAAGCAAAGAAATAAAACTATGAATCTCTATTCGACCGGCTTTTCGGCATGGTTATCTGGTACAGAATCTGACTGGACGTAACGCATCGCTAAATTAACCCAAACTTGTGTCTTTGAGCTGCAAGCCAGGTTCGAACCTGGGTGCCTAGTCTCGAAACATTCTCATGACAGGCATTCTCGTTTCGCGTCTTAAATCAAAAGCGAACGAGTATTGCCATCGACGGAAATCTTTGGAGACTAGGCACCCAGAGCTCGCCGAACGTAAATTCTGAATTAACTGTACGCTGGCAGTCGCTGCCGACCTTGTATTCCGCCATTATAGATCTCGGTCATAACGCCTCTTAGTACAGAACGAACGGGCTGGTTGGTTGGGTCGACGGTTTCGGCGGGGAATTCATTATTACTCGCCATATTCTCCATCTTTTACTTACCGGTTCAATTACTAAGATACACCCCCAAAATGGCTGACTTGTCCAATTGTTTTCGCGTTAATCAACACTAGCGCACGTAGTTGCAACGTAAGTTCTAAACAGAAACGAAGTTTACCTATTCAAACTGTCAATTCCAAGATTAAATTAAACATAAATGCCAATTACTGTTTAAGCAATGACGATAACAGTTATGAGAAACTGTAGTTGGTGGTAACAGCCCGACGTTGCCGACACCGACGCCGGGCGACGAGAGGCGTCGGGACGACCGTAGCTCGTGGGGAACGTCGTCGAGGGTCTTCGGTTCGGCCCGTGGCGCGGCGCGGCGAGGATATAAACTCTGCTCGATGAAATGTAATCTGCGACAGCTTGGTCCATGGGAGTTGGCTCTGGGGCTCATTTTAACTCCAAGTTAAGAGACCATCCGTTTGGATTAGCGCGAAGTGAACTGCTGAGTGCTAATGGCTCCATATCCTGGACTTAATTTATATCTGAGTGAGTTACGGCATGAAGCCGCGGGTACATGCTTTAGATAATAAAACCGACTCCTATGTAATGCTTAAGTAGACATAGTTATGGTTGTACCTGGATTCAGACTTTTTGAATTTTCTGAATGGAAAGTGTTGAAGTTTACGGCAATTTAGGCATCAAATAAAATTGTAAACGAATATTTTTTTAAAGAATATTAAAATCTCTTCAAAAATACCTGCTTACTCGAGGACACGAACCCCGAACCTTTTGCTAACCGGGAAAATGCTCTAATTTCTGAGCTAAGCAAGCTCAGTGGTTAGAGCTGCAATCTCTAACGCTGCAATCTCATGGTTGAGATTGGCAGATGGTCGCACCACCGCTCACGCAAATTCTGCCGAAGCGTTATTTGAAATTTTAACGGCCCCATCGAGGCATCGAAAAGCCACTCAAATCAAAAGCAAAACCGTTAGAACAATAGACGATTTGCAAAATGGCTACTTGTTGCCATTTCCAGCGACGATAAAAATTGCGGTGCAATGCTTTTCTGTTTAGGCCCGGTTTATTTCCAGTTCTTTTTTACTCTGGGAAAGCTTTTTCGAAAAGCGTCTGTTCTTCGCTCATCATTCTACCACCGCACATTCCATGTTCGGTTCACAGTATCGAACTAATTGTTTCGGCGAGACAATATAGAGCGGATAAGGCGGAGTCGAGTAATGGAGCCGAGTAATTTACCCCACAAAGTGGTTTTTTAATTAAGACGGTCATGCAGTGACGGGCGATATTGCGCACATAGATCACAGACAACGCGAGACAACAGAAAGCAGCTGTTTTCCACTCTGACATATCACCAGCGACCGAGCCAGCACCCTGGATGTCGTGCGCTGGAGAGACAAATAAAGGTGGAATTGCTAATACGTGCAGCGCGGGTAGACAATAACCAGGGGGTGGGTCGGGTGGGGATGGGGTGTTTTAAGCCAAAAGGGACTCAAAGAGATCCATCGTGGTCGCGAGTTTCCTGCCCTCGAAGACAAAAAGGCGTGTGTAGAGGTTCGAAATTGCTTTCGCCTTATGTGGAACACAATACATGTGTGGGTGGCAGGTGGGGTTGCTTGACAAAAGACTGATGGGGGGGCGAGAGTGGGACGGGGTGCAAATGCAAACGAAGTAGATTTGGTTGAGAACGAGTCATGGTATCCGTGCGTATGCGTATATGGAGAGTTGAGCGAAGGAGATGATGCGTCGTCTTCCGACATGCGTGTCCGCTCGTACGAGTGTGTTGGAATTGGAAAAGGGTGTAGGATGATGGAATTGACCTTGCGTTAAGCTTTCAGCCAACTTTTAGGGAAATGACAGCGACCAGGGGGTGATGTGATATAAATAACATATTTCTGTACTTCTTTGAAGTCTGTGAATGATGCACAGATATGTTCCTTTGAGATGAATCCAGATATATCGCACACTCGCCGCACTCAAGCAAAGCGCTCTTCGCATTGATGAAAATATTTCGGTCAGGAGAATATTTCGTGTAAACCTACGACAAAAAATTGAGTAGAGATTTTGATTTCGTTATATTGCTCTTCAAATTCGAAATGACGTCAGTGTATTCACAAAACGTATTCGCAAAGTGCCTAGATTCAACGAAACTTTGTAAGATAGAGTACAGCGACTAAAAATCCTGAGTGATTTCTCATAAAACAGGGGGGGGGGTGGAGGGAGGGGGGGTTGTGCTGTGCCCTCGCTAAAAACCTGCAGCCCCCCATTGGCGACCCCCTCCCCACAAAAATCAAATTAAAGGCACAGAAATGTAGATAACGTGCATTCAACGAATAGGAATACGACGAATAGGCGAGTGAAACTGTGTATCTGAACCGCAAATACTTGACGCTTGTTTCTCCTCTCCTGCAGCCAACTAAGAATGAGGTGGTGGAACTTAGAAATCGGTATTATTGTCGAACGAGAGAAACGTTATGAAGGAGGCTGCGCGGAAAACGTTTCAAAACTTCTTCCCCTCAAAATCGGTGGGCCACCCTATCAATTTTTGAAACTGGTAGGCCCCCCTACAGGAAATGCGTAGCGTCATCACTGCGTGACGCATCGCCCTCGTGGCTAAACAGCATGTTAAAGCATCTTTGAAGTCTTATTAGCATAAAGTTCCACTGCTGGAAGCATGCTAAACATATTTGGTTCCAAATGTGTGGTGGTTTTTTCATTTACACGCTCATCAATACGTGTTAAATACAAGTGTTTGAATAATTGATCACAAAATATACCAGAAATATCGTTGTAGAACGTAATTAACATCGCCAGTGTCTACTTGGGCCCATAGAGTAAGTTTTTTTTAACAGTTGGTACCACTACTTCTAGTGTGGTATGCGTGTACAAAATTGAGTCTAGAAACGTTCGGTTTCGCTACCTGCCTCGGAGATTCTTGCGGCCGTGTGTGACTTTGCGTCTTCCGGCCGGTCTGACGGCGACGAGGTTTTCACATGCGGTTCACCCCGCAAGCCCGCAAGCCCGCAAGCTCATTTGGACAACGTGCGCAAAGCGCGCCATCTCGCTGCAGACTCGTGAATAATTTAGTCTACGCGTGGACGAACAGAAGAGGAACATGTGGCGTGCGCGGCTGGCTTGATTAAAATGAGTCGTGCAAAAAAATTTCGGAAAATCTTGAAGTGCTGAAACAAGCCACGCTCGCCGCTTGGGAAGTATTTTTTTCATTTTTCTTTAATTCCAAAACGTTTAATTTGTTTCATCAAATGCGTTGCCATAATATTTTCATTGCATAAAGTGTATGATGTGTCGTTACTAATGAACCTCTTCTGCGCAAGAACTCCAAGCTCTCCTCTCCCATGACATCAGGCGTTCTTTCTCGTTGGAAATCATGCTTTTCTCCGAGTTACTGGCAGGCTCTTTCAAATATACCAACCAACATATACGCAAGAGGAGGAAAACATGCATTCAGCTTCACGTTGCACGGGGACAGGAAAGCAGAGCTGTTCAAAAATTGCCACTCAACTAAAACTGTCCATTATTGGCACAAAAACGTTCCCCGCGAGCGAGCGAGCGACATTTTCGGAAACCCTCAATGCCCCTATACGACCTGGCCCATTTCGTGAACGTTCTTGTAAGGGTCATCCAAATAAAAAATACTTAAAGCAGAAAAACGCAAATGAGTAAAATAAATTCAATGGCTGCATTCATAGTACATAAGGGTAAAAAGGATAAACCGGGCTGTGATAAATGATTTACAAAAGATTCTAGTTTGGTGCCCGTGCGCGCAGTAAACATGCACGGTCTAGTTATAGCGCTGCAGTAGCATGCTGTAAGTGTACTATGTAAGGAAGCATATATACAATCGACATAATCTAGCACATAAATAACGAGGCCGCGGGTGAAATCTCGCGGGGATTTATGGAGCCCATATCGCACGGATTATTTCTTCTCGCCTCGCTAGGCGGAAGCCTGTAGGGTCGCACCACGACACGCACAATGGGCGGTGGGGGGATGCGTGGCGAAAAGTGCGTTTCGGCGGGTTTCCGCGCCGGCCTGATCCACGAGACGCGTCGACGGCAATACGGAAAGCTTAGCCGATCCGTGACCACGGGGGGTTGTGTAACCACCTCGTGGCCGATCGTTGGTGGGGGGTTTGGGTCGAAAGATGGTCAGACGAGAAGAAAATGATCTCCTTGCAATCATTAGTGACACCGCTGTTTGATCTTGTTCTTACCACGGTTTTATTAGTGGTCGCGGGTGATGCTAGTTTTTTTTTGAAAATACGGGGATTTTTTTTTTAAATAGCCCAAATGATGGAGCTCAAAACTAATGAGAACGTTTCATTTATTTTCTTTGAATGTGGTGTGGGGAGTTGTAATGCAATGCAACGGTAATTTAATTTGTTCTGAATTAAAATTTTCGCAGTTTTCCCAGTCTCCTGTTTTCTCTGACATATTACTCTGATGTGATTCGTTTCCAAATATACCGAGTGGTAAAAGTACACGCTGTGTCGTTTTCTCCAGCTCCTATTTGGTATAAGAATAGATTGCCAGTGTGACATCACAGCTTTGCCACGAGCTATGTACATTTCTGGCGTAGAGCCTATTTTCTGGTCAGCGAGCGCTAGCAGGACGCAAGCGCGTAGTCATATAGCAGCTAGGATGATTGGGACCTTGGTCAGAGGTGCCAGCTACCTTTATAGCGTGCTGGAAGCGTCCGTTTTTACTAAAATGCAGTGGTCCTGGCCCTCGGGTCAGAATCTCGATGAGAGTTTTTTTTTGATTTGTTAGAACTTAAAATCGTCAATTTCCTATCCTGAGGCGTCGGTGTAGTTACTGTATTCGGCAGTTTTGCTAGTCGGTTTGTATAAGGGTACTTTTTTTGGGGGTTATTCTGACAGTCGGTGCCTGAGCCAATAAACTCTACGCCAGAAATGAACTCGCTCACTGCAAAGAGCAGTTGCGTGGTAACGAGCCTAAGCTTGGTACTCAAACCAACGCGATCGACGCGTCACTCCCGGCGACCGCGAAAATCACGAAAATCTGCCCTCGCTGCAGAATCCACCAATCTGTCAAAACGCCCTCCTGGCCCCCTGGACCACCCCGGGACCCCCATGGGCCGCGAGACTAAGCAGAATGGATCACCCATGAGTGATGCGATCCAAACTTTGTTTCCGATTCTCGCGCGCAAGCTGACGTCACAGCGGACTCGTGCTACCGTCGGTCGCGCAGCGGCAGGTTTTGGCATAATACTTTCGCACAGATGCGCAGCGAGTCTCACTTGGTGTCATCGATGCAACCAGCACGTCATTGTCACCGACTCAAAGTTTCGCTAAACGTGCAATACCGTCCGTGCTCGATGTAATTCTGTTTAGCTTTTTGGTTGAGGGGAAGTCCATCCAAGTTCCCAAGCTCCCAAGCTCCCAAGCTTAACGGAAGGGGTCAGTAGTGGAAAAAGAGCGGATAAAAGACGGCCGCGGCCTTTTGGTAGAGGAACCATCCTCGCCTTTTCCTCTATTGGTTGCGAGAAATCACGGAACCTAACAACCAGCATAGCAGTCACCACGATCAAACCCAGGCCGTTCCGATTGCAAGGCAGACGCGCGGGCTTCCGTGTTTGGTATTGAAGTATACACAGACTGCCAGGCTCTGCAAGCCAGAGTAGCAATGTGGTGCCCGTATATTGACAAATCTACTTTTTTTTTAAATTTTATGTGAAATTGGTCCTGGATTTCCTTACAAAACAAGGTTTAAGTGATAATACATATCCCATTCCAGGCAGTGCATATAGAGCTAACTCGAGCTGATTAGCGTTGCCCCCTTCTACATGCCTCCTTGCTCAAATAGGCCGTATTATAAATAGTAAATAGCACGTACGACGAAATAGACGACATGGGAAATACATTTTCAGAGAAAACAGGGATTTTTTCTCACATTTTGATTGCATGGATTACCCTTTTATTGAATGGAGATTGTTTTTGCACCACGAAGAAATATATATATAT
>QKMV01003233.1:0-11772 GCA_003287335.1 Lednia tumana
ATATATATATATATATACAGACATACGTATTCTGCCTTCATGAATCATGTGCTTGAAATGTGTGGAAGATTTTCACATTGGGTAGGGTCGGTTCTAGTTCGACACACGAAACCCGAGCTCGTCCCTGCAAACCACTTTCGAACGCGCCAGCCCGCCCGCATGTCAACATTTAAGTAAACACTCCGTGAGTCGAATAAAAAGTGGCGAAAAGTTGCATGCAAATCACTCGTATGTGATGTGGTCAAACCACCCTTGTTCCACGCCACAGCGGACATGGCCGTCACAGACGATCTGGTTCGGTCGGCTGGTGAGGTAACCATCCACCCACCCAGCCACCCACTCAACCACCCACCAATCCCCACCCGCCCCCATACCCACAGGCGAGGCACATAAAAGAAATGGCATATTGCATACACCCATCCGTACCACAAGAAAGGAGGCTACTTTTTCTAACAAATAATAAACAAACTTTTTTAATTCAACTGAACTCTACCCTAGAGGTCGATTGGTTGTGCCGTCAATCGTGCGTGGAAAGGCTATGTCTGGGGGCTCGGGGCTCATTGGACAAGGACGCCAAGCAATTCTCTCAATCTACGCGGATTGCAGAGAGACTTTCGTGGCACGTGGCACGTGCCACGCATTGGCACGCAGTAGACAGTGCCTACCTACGCATTTTTTAGTTGGTGTTTAACGACGCACTGTATTGACAACTGGGCTTGTGGCACTGGTCTATTAGCGTCGATGAATAAGAGGGTGATGATGAACCTAACAGAAAAGAGGGGAAACCCGGTGCCGGCAAGCAGCCTACTCCCGTCGAAGAGCACCAAGGGGAACCGCAACTTAACGTCCCTTCCAAAAGACGGTACAACTCTAAAAGCATGGGATACCTCCACTTATCCGTGCTGTCGAGAGGTTGATAGCAAGGGGAGTGACGCTGCTGCACTAGCTTCAAGTCCTCCAAACTCTCCCGAACAGAAATGTACCTTTGGATGAATGGTCACCCATCCAACATTTGGTCCATCGCAATGTTACTTAACTTCGGTGATCTCACGAAAACCGGTGTATCCAGCAGGGCAAATCGTTCGGTACCCCTACGCATGTACGTAAGCACGCACAGCTTGGCTCGTGGACTGAAGCAGCTAATAAAGATATCGCTTTATCGCCGAGCTATTGACGTTTTCGGATTTCAGTGTCACAAAAGCGGTAGAACAGAGCTGGTTATTTGATCAGCACATGGTAATACATTATTTGAGTCTCAACTATTGCCGCAAGCTGCTGTGCTGCGCTCACAGAGACAAGCCCGCATGGGATTTCTAACGCTGAGGCAGCGGCTTAACCTCGGTGCCCACTATTTCTACTGCACAGCCACCGCTATTATTCACCAAACGAACTCGTGTGCCGCCAATTTGGGGCAGAAGCGGACTCCGTCCTAGCGACGCTGCGGTACGTGGTTCGAATCATGTGTGAGAACTTGAGCTAGCACCTTGTCTCGCTTACAATTTTGTGCGAATTAAGTGAAATTTCAGCCATAAACGTGTCGAATTCGAATTGGCAATCACTAATTCACTACTATCTGCGCTTACAAAGGGAAATAAGGATTCGAATAACAGTCGCTGGGGGCTGCCGATGGAACGACCGGAGACGAACATATTGGTCGCACGAGCCTATCCGTATTCTTTTTATCTGCTTGAATCACTGAGCCCCTCTCATGTATGCCTATATACAACGTAGCCTATGCTGGCTAAGTCTAATACACCACTTTAAAAATTCACAATCCAGAGACAAGGATGACTAAACATAAAGACAAGAACCCTACCAAAAACGTAAAAACGTAACAAGATATGCACTGCTCAACAAATTTTCATACCCTCGGCGTAACGGCGTTTTTAAAGTGGTCTATCGAGGTATTTAGGTATTTAATGTGCCAATCCCCATGTCGATGTTTTGATCTAAGGTACATAAAGAACAAAGATCATTATTATTGTTATTTTTATTGAAACAAATTCACGTAGCTCGGAAAAGCCTACAAGCCGGCTCTGTTTCGCGGGTCCACTTAACTAGAAATAATATTATCGTGATGCACTGGATGAAGTTCCAATAAAGCTATGCGCGGCATAAAACAGACGTGGCACACAAGTTGGTCTATTTATCTGTGTGATTCGAGCGCGCTGGAGCCTGGGCACCAAAGTAAGCTAATTAACTTCTATTGTGGTGTCACGCATTGTTGTGTTGTGCTGTGCCGGGCCGGGCCGTGCTGGAACGTACCGTGCCGTGCCGTGCCGTGCTGGGCCGTGCCGTGCTGGGCCGTGCCGTGCTATGCAATCCATCTGCATGCAAGACTCGCTGTGGCTTCCCGACTTGCTACGAGCTGCCGAGAGGACACATTCATCCATCCATCATTCGCCGCTACGTATGCCGGCTAGGCCAGGGTATGGCGCAGACTAGGTACGCACTTAGACGGCTTACACCAGGCGGCCTATAACTCTCGAAACAGTGCGTGTATGGTTTGGATTCACCCACGCCACGCCACGCCACGCCACGCCACGCCACGCCACGCCATGCCACGCCGATAAGACACTCTGTCAGTAAACGTTCATTTTCGCAAACGTTTTGTGTAAATGTTAAATATTTCCGCATGTATGCGTTTTACCTCGGATTTTCTGTAGGGCGAATAAAAAAAAATCCAGTTTGTTCTGGTATTAAAATGGTGTGGTGGTGGGATTACATTCTTTCATTTACTCTGATTTCTCCATTTTTCGTGCAAAACTATGTGGATCGTCTATACTGTAATCAATTTTAAAGCTTTACATTGTTTTTGATTCCACAGCCGAGTGCTTTTATTAATCATTCGTGCACAACTCTTTAGGGCGTTTTAGTACCGGCACCGGCACATGTAAACAGGCAGCAAACACCGCGCACTGGCGAGTGGCGGCAATTATACAAGGTTTATCCGCAAAGAAAATGTACCGCAGCGGGCTGAAACAGCGATTAGCCATGGTCGCAGCAGCTACACAGTTTTGTTTTCGCAACTGAGTCGAGGGTCATCAAAGCAGACTACATCTTGTCCGGACTCTATTCGAACCTATCACTCTAAAACTTTGTGGAGCGGACGCGGATTGCGTTGAACATTTTAATTGACAGTGAGTCAACGAGTCAATTTTGCTGCTTCGTTCTTTTTAGGGGTGTAGTAAATCTCACTGACATTGCGTGAAACCACCTCCACCGCCAGCATTAGACCGTGTCTTTATTGGAGTGCGATATTCTGGGTGCCTACATCCTGGCTGTTAGATGTTTGGCGACAGACACGCGCCTAGCGAGCTAAATCAAATCCCAACTATGTTTCTGGTGAAACGAACAGCCAAGGGAAGTGAGGAGTCCTTTGATTTCCGGCGCTATACATGCTGAATAAGATCAGCTCAGAAATGCGAAACAGATTAAATTTAACGTTTGAAATTCGTCACTTTCGCATATCGTACGGTATAGGTATCGCACGGTATTCGTGTGCGATGGAAGGTGAATGTTCGGAATTGAGCGATGATCAATGATGGGCGATGACAGGAGACTTGTCCCCTGTCCCCTGTCCCCTCTTCCCTCTCCCCTCTCCCCTATCCCCTCTCCCATCTTCCCTCTTTCCTCTTCCCTCTTCTTTGTCTCCTTATCTCGTTGACGCGGAAGTAAATTGGAGGACTAGCAGTATGCCAGCTGTTAGGCGTCGTGGACCAGATAATGTGCATTCACAGTTTTCACGAGACAACTTTGTGACACAGAAATGGCCGCTGTTCCGTTCAGCTGAAAGATAACGTTTCGTAATCAATTACCACGGCTATCAATTCAAGTAATAGCCGCCCCATTAACGCATTTAGAAAGACCTCGATTTTCAATCGATGTTACGCTTCACCTGGGTGGACCAAAGCGGCCATTTCTGTGACACGGAAAAGTCTCGTGACGTCACTTAAAAAAACTATAAATAAGTGATACGTATCAGATAAGATAACTCAGTTACACGCACGAAATGGCCGAAATTTTCGACCTTGGCCGACTCTCCCCGAGTGCCGTTGGTGTTTTTTGACAGAAATAGGCGACGTGCCGGCACAGGGCTTCGTATTTACTAAATTTATGTCGTGTGAAAGATCGGCAGATTTCTAGCTTCTCTATTTTGCAGCTAGCATGCAGCCCCTTGACTCATTGAAGCTACGCGAGGTCACGAAAGCAGATGGAACAATTATAATTTATAATTGCAAGCGAAGCGTTATATAAAACGGAGGTGAAGACAAAAAGAAGAAGCAACACAGTAGCAAGGCTATAGATCGCGTTCCGAAATGTATTTTGAACTTTTAGTTTAGAAAGAAGCACGCACTCATCAAGAGGCAAGAAGCGACATAAACGTTAACATAAACATAAGCATAAATATATAAACATACTAACCGAAACGTGTGTTCTGAGTGGCTGAAATCGGCCCATCTTGTACATCACATATATTTTGCAAATACGCCACCGGATACACCAGTTTCCCTGTTCTGCGCATCATCATCCTCATCCTCACCCTGAAGGATTCACCGATGCCAAGAAACCAGTGCCACACAGCCAAAAAAAAAATCAAAGAAAACAAACGGTATTGCTTAAGAACGAGCGCAAGGGTGCCGACAGAAGACAGCCGACACCTTAATCTCGGCCGGCCCAGCTGACGTTGCTAGAACTACACTTGAGCGCGGAGGCGGAGGTGGAGGTGCCGGGTTTGCTTTGAAATTCCGACTGCGAATTTCTTGCTAGACAGAATCATTTCTGAAGTAATTTCCTAACCTCGCAAAGGTGACTCCATTAACGAGTTCCAACACTTGAAAGTACGCCGAGCGGTGGAATGGAAATGGGAATGTAATAATATAAAGGTAAATACGTTCGGAAATTCGGAAGCCAAGCCATGACCAGGACGTTTGTGTGGGTAGACGCGCGAGCGGGGAGCGGGGAGGGGGGGGGGGAAAGGGGGACGCCATCAGCCAGCCACCCGACTAGAGCATACCAATCCAATTATAGTCAATAATTCGAGATGGTGAATACTCGACGTCAATTTCAAGAAAATCGCTTAACTAAAATCAGCCATGTCTAAATCCCAATCTGTGACACGCATTCATTTTTTTTATATTATATTTTCTCATATATTTCTTCTTTTTTTAGTTGAGAGGACGGAGCAGAGCAAGTAAATTGGCTATTTCATCTGTAAGCAATCTCCGGGCTGCAACCTTCCACCCACGGCTTATTGAATTCTTCTTAGCTTCCACTTTTCAAATAGTCATTTCCTATTCAAATTACTGCGGGGCGGAGGCGAGGGGAGCGAATTTACCGGGTGCACAAACCGAGCGGAGATTTATCCACGGACGTCGTCGAGCAATTATCTTAATTAATGAGCAATCAGTCTCGTGTTTTGGATTGCGTTAGGCAAATATTGTGTCTTGGCACTCATTCTTGACGACATCGTCGACGCGTCGCGACGCCGCACGCAGCGACGGCATTGCGCCACGGCGACGGTGGCGATGACGACGGCGGCGTCGACGGCGACGGGTACGGGACGGAAAAATTCCATGTTTTCATTTCGAATCCAGCACGAGGGAGCCTATTTTTGGCTATGCATTAAAATTGCGGGAATACCTTCGCTCAGTTCCGGATTATTGTTTGTTTTCCATGGGCTGACCCGTGGAATGTAGATGGAGACGCAGGGGCAGAACCGGGAGGGGGACGGTCCGAAACCCCTCAGCATTTTTCAGTACTAAATTGCGTCTCTGAAATTCTTCACAAGACGCCCTCGCGAATTTTCCCATCAAACTTGTCATTTCCGTTTCCCAAACAGGAACTATGACTTTCTACGAGTCTAATTGAGTGGACAAAATAATGATACGCACACTCACAAAATGTTTCCTGCGGGGCTGAAATAAGCCACAAGCCAAAACATCACGGGCCGATGGAAAATGGTGCTCTTTAAGGGCAAAAATCAGTAAATCCAAAAGAACGTCAGATTCCTTTTCATCGAGAAGTATGCCACATGCCGAGCTAGAAGCATGGCTTCGTTTTCTAATCCCTAAAAGGGCACCCGAACTCCATGATACGAAAACAAAAAATCCCGAAGCAACTGCAATTTACCTCCATAAAGGCTAGATCTTATAAGCCGTCTGGACGCTGCCGGGATCCCCACTACAGACTAGCCGAAGGCTAGGGTATACCTAGCAGTTTCTTTGGAACCGACAGTGCTGAAACACATTGCGATACTTCAAAAGGTATGTTTTGTCATTTCTTTTCCAGTCGCTAAGCTGCGTGTGTTTTTCTCGTCAACAAGCTTTGAACGCGTAAATATTGAACAAGTGAAACAATTCTGTAGACGCATCTATCTATCTCCTAATCTTAGCACCATATAGTTTCAAGAAATCCACTGAAACTTCCTCAACTTTCCCAACTTCCAGGGCAGTTTAAGTGGATTTGTAAGCATTCAGCCTAAGTTTATAAATCGGTTTTTTCGATTGATCAAATATCTTCAAGACTGCCGGTAACTGGTAAGCTACCACTTGTTGGCAGCTGTTGGTATGGTAACGGTCATGACTCGTGACCAAGTAACATGATTCTGTTGTGGTCAATCGTAACAAAAAACGTGACAATTAGTTTGACTTACAGCATTGACTGGTGGCTGGCAGGCTCACATCGCGTCCTCAAACGAGGACAGGCGGCATGTCTCGACGAGGGACACGAACGAACGGCCGGCCACAACTGGAACAAAACGGACTAGCTCAAGTACGACGCTCCAATGCACGAGTATGCGCTTGATAACACGGCTATGTTCATTGCACAGCCATCCGATGCAAATAACGATGCTCCAATGTTAATTTCAGTGCACGAAAAGTAAGTAGGCAAAGATAAGATCAGGTATGTGTTGTTCACAAAAGCTAAGCAAGACGTCAAGAAAAAGCCGTAATTTTAAGGCAAAGCTCATCGGATGTAAGGCAGATCCCCAGATGTAAAGATTATATCCAAAATTAAGATCAAACCCACTTGAACAAAGCGAAGCCCAGATTGAATGACAAAGCCGAAATTGTACGGTGAAGACAAAATTCGGTGGCGGTGGCAATATTTCGTGGCGACACCGAAACGTGGTCGAGTCCATCGGGTAGTGGAAAGGAAAAAAGTTAGTTTCCTTCGTTCATAAGAGCTAAAGCCCGCACCGGAGCGATCCCCAAATGTCAAAACAAAGCCCAAATTTTGAGGTGAAGTCTATTGGATGAAAGCGCCACGACTTAGATAGTATTTTGTTGTATTTAAGAGCACATCCTACCTCTGCCTCCTTATTCATTCAGACCAAGTTTTGTCGACAAATGCTGACACAACCGTTCAAGATAACTTATGATGGTAAGCGAGAGAGTCGTAGATAGAAGCTTAGCTTGGATCTTTTTGCAGCACTTGTTTCAAAATGTTAGCCAATAGAGCCGAAACATGCTCCCAAACTGCATGATTTACCTATTATGATTTTTGCCACATTTGAATTATTTAACAGGAAAGGAAAACAAATTTGGAGAGAAGCTTGACGATATACCAAAGTTACACTTGAATTTAACAACTCTCTCATTTATTATCATATTTACTTTAAACGGTTGAGTCAGCATTTATCAACAACACTTGGTCGGCGGATGTTTTCCCGGGCGGCTCACCATGTTAATACTGACACGCCACAGTAAAGCTTGTCGAGGTAGGACGAAACCTGAAGATTTTGAGAAGCTAATTAAGCTAACTAATTCAGTTGAGAAGCTCATCCATATAAACAATTTTGTGCTGCATACTTAGGTAAAATTTGAACAACTCGATGGTAATTAAATAAATTATTGTGGAAAACTCCGTAACCACGTATACAGCAGATTCAGAGCACCAGGATCCGCTCGTCATGTAACTATAAAACAAACCCACAGTTAAGCCAATCTGGCTTTGTGGAAAACATATAGATGCAGTCAGTTGAAACATATGTATGAAATGTAAAAGAGATTAATTAACATTTTATTTGTAGGTAGTATATGATTCAAATACGAGTCGTATTCAGAACGCAGCTCCATGGAATCGATTGGAACGATGCAAGCGTTGCCATATTAGATAACACTAATTCATATTCACGCCGATCAACCACGTTCGTCCAAACTTTTCCTATTACAAGTATACCATTATATTATATGAGTATGGTAGGTATCTATATTAGTAGGCACTGAATAATAAGCATCGCTAGTCGCCACTGCAAAGTTTGGCAGTTGTAACTTATTCAGAGCTCATTTCAGTTTTATTTCGCCAAACAATGCCCGCACAGTTTCCAGTTTTGCCCCGTCTCCACAGTGGAGGCTCGAGGTGACATCCCTGACAAAACGAGACGTGGATCTTCGCTTAGATGTACACAACATCGTCTAATCTGGCAGGCTGCATGTAGCAAACAGGAAGTAGTAACTAGCAACCAGCTACCATAGACTCACAGACAGCCATTGATCGTCGTTTCAGCATACGTGTATACGAGAGAGAGTGGGTAGGGTTGTATAATCCAAATTAGGCACTGCTCGAGGCACAAGGTCAACGCAACCCCAAATAACACAAGCGTATGTAAGCATTCAACAATAAATACATGCTAATTACAACTAAAGGCCGAAAATGTAATATAATATGAGTGTGTATGATATGGGAAGCCAATACATCTGTTCAACCTTGTATCTAATTTTTGTTTTAATAATTTATCGGACACTTTGCAGTGTATTATAGAAATAGCGTCGAATCTGATCGAAGGATTTAAAACCTCGATTAGTTAACTTGTCAGTGACAAAATAAAGACAGCTACAAATCAAGGAGGTTTTAATTGAACCTCTTTGCTACCGATCAGATACGTTTCCAGTATTTTATATTTCCAGTGAGAGAACTGGGCTTGAATTCCTACCTAGTTCAAATGTATTTTAACCACATACCAAGCCATACGTCACCACGGTATTATTCTTGTGGCTTCACGGACTTGAGTCCCTCCAGTCGGCATATATCTGTGCAAATCCTACCCGCTGATAGCAATAGTGCTACAAGCTTTGTCGCATTGCATTTGATTTCATTTGGAGCACTTATGGAGCATCCTTGCATGGCTGTGATTGGATGATCCCTCGAAAGGCCAGTTCACGATCCGAATCACGACAAATGCGGAATGCGCTTTGCGGCACTTGCGGCAACGTCGCTGCATTTTTCTAGCCAATCACTGATGCTTTTAAAACTGTCGCACGTGCGTGGATATATTGTGATGGAAAATTATCGTATATATAATAGTTATTTCATAATAATCATCGAATTATATAATATAGATGATAAATGATAATATGAGCTATATTGCCGTCATTAGATAATTATTATCACAACAATGTCAGTTGCGACAACTCCCAGATTGCTACTCTGGGGTTCTTGAAATGGGCTAGTTCACGCAAAGCGAATGCTGAGAGCACCAGATGAGAAACTTTTCGTAGCAATTGGTTGAATCTCAACCAATGGCAGCGTGTGGTGCTTACAAGTATCGTTCACAATTCAAACCTCCGTGCAAGACGACACCGAATCATCAAGCCGATCCGAAATTACCTTCACCTTTTTTGCTTTTATTAATAGTTGTTATTAGTTTAATAATTAGTTCAAAATAGTCAGTATTCAAGTATAAGTTCCAAAGTTACTAATTGTTTAGTCGGTGAAAACGGGCTCCCAGCCCGAGTGGCAGCGCGCAAGTAGCTGCAGGAACCGCGACCAACTTCAAGGTGGAAAAAAAAGATACATAAACCAAAGCACAGCTGATAAGGAACCGGTTCTTCTGGAAAACATTAAGTAGCAAAGCGCCACTCAACCCTTGCACTCTGCTTTCAAAGTTTCCGCGGAATATCCCAAATGGCGCAGCTAGTGTACAAAATGTGCAGTGAACAAGCCCATTGAGCTGGCGTTCCTTCTAGTGATATTCATCACTAACTCCAGCACAGTTCCGAGCTCAGAACATATTCTCTTACAAATACAGAGATTTAAAATCGCCACGTGCAGCGAACAACCAGGCACCAATACATTCGTTTCCTCGCCCTGGCTGCTCTGGAAGGGATTGAGGGGGGGAAATTTGTTGCGTTTTTGTTTCCGATTCTATTTTTCAGCTTCACTTTGGGTGTGAGGTGCGCGCTGCCAGCATTTACGTGAAATGTGAGGTGAGAAATCACGGCAATCACAACCAGAATCACATCAGGATGATATACAGAATCGAAGCAAGACCTCGATCAGATGCGCAGCGCAGTTACCGGACCAGGGCTTAACCTTCGACCCGAAAACGTAGCACAGAAAAGTATTCTTATGAATACAATTCTGGATTACTGCTAGCCGTACCGCGGCCCGTACGATAACCCGCACGGTACCCCGTACCCCGTACCCCGGACGTGTAGGCAAAACGATGTTTTCCCTATATTGAGACATGGATAAGTGTTTGCTCAACTTTGATGGACGGACTAAAATTATATTCCTGTGGAAATACTTAGCTATAACATGGTTTTAAAACCAATCACGCAATTATTTGGGGGTTGTTCCGTTACGATTTGTTCGTTTCATCTTCTAATTTCATTCGTATTGCGAGTTGTGGCGATATTACGAACGTTTAGCCAGTGTTTTCCATGAGGTAAGATCCAGATGATCAAAGTACCGCGGCATCCCTTTGGTAAAACGGGATCAACGGTGTTCATTCGACTTGTTGCGTTTCCCCGACCGGCTATTAATGGTCGACGGATTTTCAACGCATATTCTAGTTGTCCTGTGAACGCATGGGTGAACGGACCTTTCAGCTGGCATCGCTGGAGCACTTGGACGTCCCGAATTTCGGCTGTGCATGCGGAAATGCGGTAACCCATGAAAGCTACGAGGCGCTGAGCGGCCAATGTCCACGACTTCATTCGCTTGTCCATGGCACGAGCACTGACCAGGTCACTTTCAGATGCTGACCACATCGAATATTACATCGACCTCTCGAATCCAGCTGTTCTGCACTCTAGTGACCCTTGTTAGGGGCAAAGGGTGGGGTGGAAGGGGGGGGGCGGGGCAGTTCGGCTGTGCACCCATGGCAGCAATGCCAAGTTTCCTAAACTCCGAAACCAGTGTCCTTGCAAATTATGATCTTTCTCCGTGTGTGTGTGTGTGTGTGTGTGTGTGTGTGTGTGTGTGTGTGTGTGTGTGTGTATGAACATAATGATGGCGAATGATTCGAATTGAGTGAGAAGCTTCCGGGCCTAATACTCGAATGCTTCTAGTGTCTTACCAATACTGGAGAACTGATCCTGATTCTGGTGCCGATACTGATTGGGATGCTGGGCATTTTGAGAGTTCAATTGTGCTTGCACCATGGGTCAGATTGAACGTTTTATATAAATCACTGCTCGTGACTGAAGAAAGTTATAGCTGGCATAAGAAAAAGATGAGAAGGATAAGCGAAGTTCACGAAAAACTTTGCTTTCGCGGTGAGCGAAGGTTGGACGGCGCAAGCTAGTTATAGCCCATACACACGACGGACTCCCAGCTCGAAGATTGGATCCGTGGATTGGCAGTCCGTCGTGTGTATGGCCTCTGATTGGGACTCGGAGTCCGTCCGTCGTACAGACATCGTTCTATTCCACGGATTGCAATCCGTGCCCTGAGCCAATCATCGAATAGATCGTCGAACACGTGACCAGTTTAGCCAATAACAACGCAGCTATTCCGCCATTTGTTTCATCTGATTTAGGCTGT
>QKMV01003234.1:0-11772 GCA_003287335.1 Lednia tumana
GCCGCGAATGGCACACACATCTGTGTTACACGGTAAAAGTTGCCCCCCGTTGCCCCCCATGGCATGGACGTTGGGGGGAGGGGGCATTGCCCCCCCTGCCCCCCCCCTGTTCCTACGCCACTGAGTACTAGCATTAGATTTTTGAGATGAAATTAATATTCATCATGTAATGTTTTGTTCGCCCTGCAGGAACGATGATTGTAGTGCATATTTGGGCGCTGCTTCTCTTTGTGGTTGCGTCCACAGAAGGCTTAGTATGCACGCCAAATGTGTGTAGCACCGTCAAGTGTGCTGATCCGGTAGGATGCAAAGGAGGAAAGACTCCAGGGTTTTGCGGCTGCTGTCAACAATGTGCTAAGGTATGTCACACTTCAGTTTATCCCCCAGCCTAAGGGCCAGCTACGTACATGATAGAACGATAAGTTACGTAGACCGCCTAATGTATTTATATAATAGTTTGACGATACACTATATAGCCGTAACCAGAACCGCTAAAATCCCGTAATATTTGGTAATCGGAACGGTCACAACCCGAAGATCCATAATTATTTATTTTCCATTTCCTCCTAAAAATTACGGTTCTTTTTGGTTCCATAAAATGAATCAATATAAATTTACCAAAACAAATATTAATATTCTTAGATAATTTCGGTACCTTATGGATCAGTGGCTTCTGATAAAAACTCTTCTAACCCAGCCTAGACAATCGAGGTTTGGCAAGAATCGATATGGAAATGAAGTCGGCTTCGCATAGATTTCTATGGTTTTCCGTGGATTTCCATGAGCTGACCACATGACCTGACCGCCCTTTTCAGGTGGAAGGGGAGGTGTGTAGAGGTCCGCCGGGCACCTTCGAGGGAACATGCGACGAAGGGCTCGAGTGTGTTGTGAAGGGATCCTTCGGCCATTGTATGCCGCAGCAATATTAATGAGAACATGCCTGAAGAAAAAATAAATATTAGAATTCACTAATTTTTTTATTCGCCCAATTTTAATAGGGTGGCTCTCTGTGTGGGGCGTGCTGATCTTCTACACAACCAGGAAAACCGGTCAATTTGACCTGTTAAATCACTGTTATCAACATATTTTATTTCATGTCCACTGAGGTTTTCCAAAACCACGTTATGAACTTTTTGTGCAGCTTACTTTGTCTGCTTATAAACATGTATACGTCATGAATTTTTATTTAGGTTTTATATAAATGCATTAGTAATCTTACCTACCAACCACAATTTTATTAACCTTATGGAAGTTCATTGCGAGCAAACAAGAAATGATACACACGTTTCTGCGATCAGAGTTAGATATTTATAATACTAGATTTATATATATTCGTGGGTCCTCTATCCTATCCCAAATACTCCGTCGTAATACTCCAAAACATCCTCCCATCTTCTTACCCATCCCTAGGCACCCTAGAGGCTATCCCGTCTCCGTGCGTTTAGCACCATGCATATCCCTATCTATTCTCGATACCCCTTCCTTCGACAACACCGGAAGCAATGCGGTGGCGGCAGTATTGAGTCAACCTGTCTGATGTTACATCCATAACGCTAATACAGCAGCTATCAGCTGTAGTGACCCACCCATAGTAAGCGAGATTCGCAAAGATCCGCAAAAACTCCATGGCAATTGGTTCGCCACCTAAGCTATCGTGAACATCGAGGATATGAGCCAGGACCAGCGAGTTGTGGACGAGCCGTCGACGCGAGCAGGAGAGCGAGGGTGAGCGGGAGAAACACCTGGAAGGCGGGTGTCCCGGCATCGAATCAACAGCCCAGTATAATGAGTATCTATAAGTAATTTGTACTACCATCACGCTCCCTCACCTTGATCCTAAAGGCACAACGCCTGTCACAGCCTGAGTAGCCCCCCACCCCCGCAAAAGGTTAACCAATCGTGACAATAGAACGCTACGAAAATGTTGTGATGTATTGGTTTTCGTATTTCCATTTCAATTGTCAACAAACAAATCAGGTTTGATATAAATAAATAACAGCTTTAATACCATGGAATAAGAGAATCCCAAGGTATGCGAATGCAATTACTTTAAATGACACGTCACGTCGATACATATCCCGCACCCACATTGTCAATGATTATTGAGCAACAAAAACATATTTAAGTTACATCCAAGTCACGCGATTCTTGTATTGGCATGAGCTTTGCCTTGAACAGTCGTATAGAGCTGCATCGCACTTCCAAGGCTAGGCATAACGTTTGGCCTAAATAAGCCTAAACTTGAACTTTGTTTTGCAAGAAAGAACGACGCAACATTTCAGCTGGTATGTCAAATAGATCAAATCTCAAATCTCAAAGCTAAATTATTATCAAAAAGTATCTTAAAAAATAACAGTGAAACATAAACAAATGTAATGAGTTATTAAAAATTGCATGTTCAAGGAAGATAGTAAAAAAATTGCGTTTACTATCTTGGTGGTTATAGCGACACCGTGTGCTATTTTGTCAATGTTGATAATGAAATCGTGAAAATGTCATGCTTGCAGGAAATATGAGTGCGGTGAAAGTTTTGGTGCTGCTTGTCGTAGTGGTGGTGACCACAGAGGGACTCAAGTGCGTTCCATGTGACCGCATCAGCTGTGCGGATCCGATTGGATGCAAGGGAGGTCTTACTATAGATGTATGCCATTGCTGCCAAAGATGTGCTAAGGTACCTACGTGCACATGTATGCGCTTTCCTAGTTTTAAATCCTAACGTTTACTGCATATCAAAGAGATAAACGAATACTGAGGCCTTAAAGTTAACTGTAAGTTAATAACTTGTGCTAGGTAGTAATTTTGCAATAAGAGTGTTCATATGTTCAAAATTGTGTCATTCCGATAACTTGCCTGTAGCTTTGCAATGCAACATTATTATTTATTTATTTGCATTCAGTACTATACTAACATTTATAAGTTATACACTTGAAGTCAAGCAATAGTTAGTTCTTGCTTAGAAGCACATCCGTTTTACAAAAATCACTTTCCAGAAGGAATAGTGTCGCCTGTAATTTACCTTTAATAACGGGTTCATTTTGATGTATTTGTAATTGTTGATATTCTCTGTCTTCTATACTAAGTTGCTGGATGAAACATGCGGTGGACCGTGGAATATCACAGGACTCTGCGATGAAGGTCTCATCTGTGACTTGCCAGTAACAGAAGAAGTTAATCCAAATGCCGTTGGAAAGTGCATTCCGCAGAAATGTTTGGATTGATTCAACTGAGGTGCTTCGTTATTATTCACAATGAATAGCGATGTTTAATCGGGTTCGAATATTTTAACAGTTCTTATCAAAATGTTAAGACCGTGCAGTATTTTCTAGTGACCTTCGATAATGGTGTTTTGTTGTTGATAAAATAATTATATTCAGATCATAAATGTGCCCTAATTGCGTACAGTAATTTAGGTTATCGAAATATAATTAAATGATAAATCAAATGGTATATACTACGAAAATGATGAACGTCGTTGTTATCGATACAGACATCGATTCGATAGAATCGAACCCACCCAATTAATACTCTCTCTCGTCGCTCGCCACAAACTAACTCAATCTGTTCTGTATTCCAAACGACGCATTCAGAACCAACATTTCGCTCCTAGTCGGTTTGCTATATAACACAGCCAACGAAACACCGTTTCTTCAGACTAGCAAATTGCTAGAATTGGTGCACACAATTTTCCTCCGCTTTTCCTCACCCATCCCATGGATGTGTACCCTCTCTATCTCGCCCAGCTTTTCCCGGGGGACGACGCTTAAACACGACTGGTGAATTCAACGTCATCCCTTCTCTCTTCTCCACTCCCTTAAAGCTCGTTCGTTCGCTTTGCCTAATGTCTGTGAATTTTCACCTCGCATTTGCCTTCGAGCAGGCGGCACTGTTTTCTAACGCCTGGCGTTCGCGAGCTATTTGCATTCTTTGTATGTAACAACCGGAGGAAAACCATTATGTATACAGCACGCCACGACGCAAAGCCGGAGCCGTTTTCCAGAGAGAACGCTAAGGATGAGAGTGAGCGATGGTAATATTTTTGCAGACAGGGATGTAAATTCGTGAAATACTTCATGTATCCCAGAGGCAAGTTTGGGAATTGGGATTGTCGCAAATACATGTCTCACCATTTGTCATTTCCGTATCACTTCAAGTATATCGTACACTTTCACTCAATGGAAAAATGGAAACATAATACATATTAAAGAAAATGGCGTTACCATGTACACCGCGTGAACATCGGCGCACCGAAGCAAAGCTAAACAACACGCACCAATTTGCCATAATTTTACTCCACAGAAGAATGGCATGTCTCTCAAGCTCATCTTTAAAAAAGCACGTTTATACACAGCAAGTGGTTTACTTAAGTCCTAATTTCTTCATCACCAGACTCTAAAAGAGTCATTACGCATGTGATCGTTGTTCACCCCTGTGTATCCATCGAGGGGATGCGGGGGTAGGAGGGGTGTGGGTGGCATTCTAAAATTCACAGCTAGTGTAGTTTAAAGCATGCTAATTGTGTACTGGCAAGGCTCGCAGCACACCCGCCCCTCGACGCTTTATTGCATTATTCAAATAGCGACGTCGTATAAAAGCGTCGCGACGCTCACTGTTAAACTACACCTGATGGTTGGTTGTTGTGTTTCGACACCACACAGATATAGACGCCGCGCATCTCGCGCGCGTCGGGTTTTGCATTTCATTATCGCTACTCACTCATTGGAGATGTTAAACTGCAATGGCCAGTGGCACACTGTTATAGCCTCCACTTTCCAGCACACTTTTTATATGTGACCGTATTTTCTATTTTTAGTGGTATGCATTGAGTTTTTTAGCAAGGCTTCAAATGCAATCATTCTTCCATTTCAGCTTAGGAATATTTGGCTGCAGATGCTATCATATATGATAGGACTTTGGTACGACGTTCGTCGAACGTTGGTCGAAAGGAGTTGCTGTTGGTCTTTGATCAACTTGTGTCAGGCGATTGTAAATACTTTCCAGGGCGTCAACCATCGGTAAACGAGAGCAGGTGTGCCATAGAAGACGTAGGTTTCCAGAGATTTGGGCATTTTTTAATCTTTTTTTCCGCGGATAGTTATGTTATGGAGGGACATTTGTTGTATTTTCTTCATTGTATTTTCGATATTTTTGTTTGTGAAAAAAAAAATGTCACTTGGTAATACTTAAAAATGCACGATGAACATGAAAAAAAAAACTGAACCGACGAGAGCAAAAATGACGGTAAAAATGTCGTTGCCAACTACGGTACAAAAACTTGAAATTCTCAACTTTCCAGCCCCGCCCCGACGCCACTGGCTTCATGTAAACGTGCCGGAAAATTAATTCCGCTCAACTACGTCTATAATATCTGGATTCAAAGCAGCATAAACGTCAGATGGCTGTGAATAATAAACAAGTTATGGAAATTGAATACAGCCCTGCTAAAGCTGCGAGCTAGCGGTAAAGTTTCAACAGTAGCGAAGCTTGTAATTTCTGCAAACTTTATATTGTCTTACAACAATTTCGTGTTTTGCGAATTTTTGTTGCACGACGACGATGAGGACAATCGAAGGAAAGTTTTCGCTGGAGCCTTTTTATCACAAAGCTCGGATTGTCAAGTATTTGTGAGTCATGTGATGGTGTGGGGGAGGGGGGGGGGGCTGAAAAACTTGCATGTCTATGTGTACCTCTGTCGACTGCTGGAGAAAAGCTCGTCCCAAGTTTCAACGCCCTCAACCAAGTTTATTTATAAATTGCAAGGGCATTTTTAAAGCTAAAAGTTGTCGTCTAACTGAAACCCCGCAAAGACCGCACAGCTCCAAGCTGCAGCGCGCATGCTTGACATGGAGGCTACAGGAATGTGAAAGAGGAGCTATCCCAGCAGTTTGCCTGCGCAGGTTGTGGTAAATCACGGAAATTCACAATCAGGATAGCCGGGCCACGGCCAGCAGGATCGAGCATCTGGGAACTGCCAAAAGTCTGCAGCAGACTCGCTAACAGCTCGGCTACCGTACTCGGAGATTGTTTGTAGGTGTGATTGTGTGATTGTTTGTAGTCATATTTGAAATTCTCTGCGAGTGATTGGATGCTACTATAATGGTGTTAAAAATATTAATCAGCCATTTAGCCAATTAAATTGAGCGGCACGGCTGGCATTGTCAACAACATTGCAGTATATTATTTGGTTCCTTGCGGTTTGTACTGTGTTTACTTTCGTGGAAAAACTTGTCGGTATTGTCGACGCTTCGTCCGTGTGGACACGGATATTATCAGGTAAATGAGGGAACGGACTTCACTCCAGTTCAGGATTTACAGTTTACTTGAAGTCCGTTCCCTCATTTACCTGAAGAAGACAAGGTTTTCCACGAAAGTTAACAGAGTACAAACCGCAAAGAACCAAATATCATTACCTAACGGCTCTGAGAGTCTCCAACATTCCAAGATTGTAGTATGTTCGCTTATGCGCTCTCGTATATCTACACAAAAACCAATGTATATCCGTGATGGGATAAATTCGCTTAATTATTACTCTCTCATACTTTTCTAAAACCTCAACTTCTTCAAAGATAAGATTTGTACCAGTATTTAACTTTGAAGTAACTGAAAGTAAGTATGAAAATAGTAAGTTACATTGAATAGGTACTTTAGCACCTAATTCGTGGTTATTACCTGACTTGGCTGACTTGGGCAAACACACTAATTAATACACTTCACCGTTGTTATCGGAACTATTCTTTTCCTGTATGCAAGATTCAATGACAACTCGGCCACGGCAGAACGTTTTTTCCGAGATCTTGGGCCAGGGTCTGTTGTAAATGCAAGAAAGAGCCCAGGCAGATTGTACACAAATTCAATTAAGTTCTAATTGTATCAAATTAACGGAAAAATAGGCTAAACCGGTTAACACCTGACATCACTGAACAATGGATTGCGACGTCGATGTTTTATCCATTGAATCTCATGTTCAAGATTTTTCTGAGCAACCTCCGATTCCCAGACACCCCTTTGAAAAATGAATGTGATAACTCTACCCGGCCCTGCCAAGTTTCGACTTCCGTCTCCACGCTCGTCACCGCGTACATCCCTGTCTGTTGGAATGTGTCATCAAGTGTTTGTTGCATCACATCTCAATGTTTGTGTCACCTGAACCACCAATGCTATCCTCTCCATGGTCGAGTGCTTGCACCATTACAGTACATCTCCCTCGCACCTTAGTCCAGAGTCAATACAGCCACTCACTTCCACCCACACTATGTCAATATCAACAGCGATGTATCACGTTTCTTCGAGGAACGTGGTGGCGTTCTTACGGTTGCATTTTGCCCTTAAAGTATGCACCATAATAATATAGAGAACTTTTTGGAAATATTAAATGTGCATTGTGTCAATGTTGTAATGGACTTTTCTCCAGTTTATTACCGAATCAAATAAATGTACTCCACAAAGCCGAAGCTTGTCTTTGGGCTAATTAATGATCTTTCCCCACATTTTCCTGTCGCTGCTTGCAATGATATTACAGTGAAATTACAATGAAACGCTGCATTACCTGCTGATTTGAGTGTGAAAACACAAAAACAAATGTGTATACACTTAAGAGCAGTGATTCACCGAAGAAAAACAAAAAGTGAAAATAACAATAATTAACAAAATCAATTGAAACCAAATTGGCGACCTTATACTCTTGGAGTTCTGGGGAGTTCTTGTTGGGAATTTATAAACATTGCATTCGCTCTTCAAGATCACTAAGTTTGAAATTTCTCTTAAGTCTGCTTTATTGTCTCATCAAGTCACTGTAGAATTCAATTTTCAATCATTCTTGTGGAATAAAGCTGAATTTAGGTATAGTAGTGCCTACATCCAAAGTAGTTCGTGTACCTAGGGATTTTTCCGTCCTTTTTTTCTGTAAAAAGAATGCTGACGTCATGATACAGAAAGATTGATTTTGTATATTCCTCCACAGAATAGTATTCTTAAATAAACGTGAACATGGAAAATGATTAGAAAGAAAGAAAGAAAGAAAGAAAAAAAGAAAGAAATGTGTAGGTGGAAATTTCACACGTACCCATGCTTTATCAGGGTATCGTTATTTACGGCGTTCATTTCTAAATTGGTAGCCTGGACATACATCCATTCATCCGGTAGAACCCTGAAAATTATACGACACATTGATATTGGCTATCAAACATCTTGTGGAGTGAGTTTTAGCATCGTCATAATTCCAAGGACCGAAAAAGTTTCATCACATACACTCATACGTCCAATCAGTTTTACCTGGCCACACGTATACGTATACCAGACGCAAGCATTTGGGTGTTCAAGTCAAGTGCCTCGAGTACATATTTCCCGCGTGTTCAAGAGGTGGTTAGATGTGTTTGTTTCTATACCTCCAATATAACATCGTCGTCATCGTCAGCCGTATAATGTTTGCTGATCTACTTGAATGTCCGGGCTATATGCGATACCTTGGCTGGAAAAGGGTGCCCAAATTGGTTGGTGTCCTTATTATGTGCTCACTTCGAGATTTAGATATCTCGGTGACATTAATGACGGTAAATTCAAATATAATCAAAATGGTGCTTTTAATTGGCCTGATTTACGTACTATGCTCTGTCTGTGTCTTTCAATTAAACCATTTTAGCGTTCTTACGTTTTACAAATGTTTTAATTTACCCTTGGGAAATTGTAAGCACGAACTACGTGTTAAAATATCAGAAATAGGGGACGAAGATTATCATGGAAGTCAAAGAAAATCAGACACCACAGAAAGAAGTAGCAATCCCACGAAATGTCATCTACGAACCAGCACGCTCATCCACCAACGCGGTTATTAGAGCGTTACGGCGAACCCATCAAGTTTTTTCGTACCAATAGCCATTGATTTTATCTCTTGAATCCTCCCCAAAAGAAAGAATAGTTTTACGTATCAATGAATGCTTGGAAATCATCGAGATTTGATAAAAATGTAAAAAGTCGAAATCATGTTGTAAATGCCGAGGGCAGTGGCTCAACCTGTCAGAACGGCCACCGTCTTGGACGTTGCATTGTACCCACTCGGGGATATTTACTAAGGACAGATACAAATACACTATCTGTGTTATTGCAGGTGAAATCGTAAGCTTTAGAAAACAGTGGCCTGCAACATTACAATAATGTTAGATAGTTTATTGTGATCGTCACTGAACGTGATGGAAAAGGTGGGCTTAGGTAAATATTGCGTTAGGGTGTGTCGAATGTCGATAGCTAGGTATACCTATGTACATGGTAAATCCAAGTCGTGGGAATAGTCGATGAAAATTGCGTTTGTGTTAAGATTGGGCAAAAAAGAACAATAAATCAACCGATGCATGCGTTTCCCATATATACAAGTCTTCAAGTCGGTATAGCTATAACTATTTATAAGGTTAGTATCAATGTATAGAAACTATTCTCTTTTATCATTTTTAACTCTCTATTAGTCGTGCCTTTTTTTATCACCAGCACTCGCGCATGGTCGATCAGACCCCAACAAAATTTTGACCCAGTTATTGAACGAGACTTTTCTATTTGCTTTTTTGGGTTGTTGGGGGGAGGGGGAGTTTTATTATCTTTGCTTTATGGACTTCCACACATAAAATTACCTTATTACACTCTAGTTTTGTCCATGTCTGACTTTCAGTCAAACGAAATCAGCATTGAACGTAATGTCATGAAAAATAACATAAAAGGGCAAAGATGAAAATATGTAGGACATTTTAAATTGTAGACATGTGAGAAGAACTCCACGGTCACGAAAAGTTGACTTTTTCTTTGATAACTTTTACAAATAACACCTGTCACCTCACAGGGTCAAACGTTGTGGCGCAAGCACTCACAAGGGTCTCTCTGACCCCAACAACCTACAAGTTAACGACCAAAGCAAACTTACATATATTTTTTGTATGATCTTAGTGCGTACAATCGAAACCAGATGGACTCACTTGCGTCGATAATGTGAGTGTGGCCTGGATAAAAAACACTCAAGAAAATACTAGAGACCTTCCCAGCCGTGAGGTTGGTGAGACCCCCATGAGAGTGGTGGAGGACTAATATCTCCAGGTGTTCACAAAATTAGAGCATTATACTTTACCAGACAATTTGTTGATATTGTTCAATGATCAATTATCATCTTATACCTACACATTTTCGCATTTCTTATTTTTCTAGTTTTCTTCAGCTTTCTATTAAACATATATTTTGCTACGTCAAGAAAGAAAAAGCTGTCTGGCTGCTTCGGTCGCGACACGAAAGCTTTCAAATTTCGATGGCTTCCTTCATCAAGCAGAACGCAGCTCCTTTCAATCTCACCAGACGACTCAACGGAAAGATGGATGAGATGAGTTGATTGGGTGCAAAGCTGATTACGAAGCCCAATAAGTGCCCCAAACACAAGACTGTTTTACAACAATGTTGTCAACAGGCTGACGGCGGGCCTTTCACAATGATAATAGTATCATTCGTCAAACAAAGTCTATTATTTGAATAATAGACTTTGTTTGACGGAATAGAATCGATCATATTCTACATCTTACTTTTCTAGGGCTTCACCGAAACGCAATCTGTGGACGCGTTGCTGGATGAGCGTGATGTTAATTGCTAGTAGCTTCCATTGACGAATTGACAAATAACTTAAAAGCGATAATATATTCCAGAATCAAAAATATTGAAACCGAAAATACGTACCAAGGAAAAAAAGAAATAATAACGCCCAAATTTTTATCGTGGCTATTTGGTAAGTCGCCTTCATCGTTTTTTTTTTAATGTAAGCTCAGATTGCTATAATAGACTCCAATTCAAAAGTGGCAAAACTGAATTTATAGAGGCTTAATATTACAGATCACGCTCAAAATTGGTGGATCTTGGTTTAAATATTCGTTCAAAGTTTCAACAAATTAAATCTGCAAATACCACAAAAACGCGATTTACAGGAAAACAGTTGAACGGATTGCGCTCAAAATTTGTGTCAATTCCAACTTGAAATCTTTGCAAAGAGCTTGCAGTCAACTAAACGCCTTCAGGTTCACTTCAGATTCACTTCAGGTTCGGGGTGTAAGTCGTGGAGAGGCGAGGAGGGGGGGGGGGAACCAAAACGCGGTGACTTCAAACGTGAGCGGGTTCGTAACTTCATGACGACGCCCAAAATTTCGTGGTGGAACCAAAACGATGGTATCGCCATCTGGGTAAAATAAAGGCTCTTCAGCACAAATTAGGTTGCCGCTGTTCTTGATAGCATGAGCCTACACCAGAGTCTCGAAGCCTACAGTCATTAAAATTCAGAAATGTAGATTAAAAAGCCTACATTTTGAGGTGGAGGCCATTGCGGGAGGCATGTTGAGGGACACTCCCAAATTTAAAGATGAACCCCTGATTTAAGACCGACACCAATTTATTATAGGTAGGGCCCAGTCAAAATGACAATTCGAAATCCAAAATGACAGTAGTGTGTAAATTCCAAGGCGACTACCGAATTCCGTGGAGAAACCACTATTTCATGCAAATTCCCAATTTTTTTTCCGCCCAACGGACACTTGTATGAGTTGGCACTAATATTCCTTCATGACCACGGCTAAAATTTCGCGGTGAGGTCAAATATTTCGTGGCGAAGCTTTATTGTGCCATCCACGGGGGGGACTGATAGGGGATACCCTATTATGATACCTATTAGTATGTGAATCTCTTGTTCCACGTTTCAGAGCTTCGAGGATGAACGCGAGGGAGACTAGAATGTAACGAAACAATGAATTCAATTTATTAAAAACT